>APFE030817796.1:60000-102962 GCA_000404065.3 Pinus taeda | reverse complement strand
TGTAGGAATTTACAGGGTAAGTTCCTCAGACAGAACACCAAAAGGACACCGCTCACAAATAGATCACAGATCAATACACCAGTATTTTGACGTGGTTAAAACCCTCAGAGAGGGGAAACAGTCCACGGCCTGCGCCAACGTGGCTACTACAGGCAATTTATTAATAAAAGAATGAAAATTTACATAAGCTTCTCTCATGCACGGTTAACCTACAAATGACCCTCCATGCGCTTTAAATAGAATTCATGGACCAATCGGGTGTCAAGCCACGGATCAAGTGTCGGTAATACCGAGGAGAGAATGAACCGTCGGATCACTACATATCGTGACCGTCGGATTGTAAGTTACAAAATGTACAACGGTAAAGAAACACACTTTACCTAACTCTATACCTAACTCTATACTAGACCAAGTTGAACTAAACTATTCCTATGTGTCGGAATATCCTAACAATGGGCTTCCTGTTGAATAAAATATTACAAATGTTTATGCCAAAAAATTTAGTCTTCTCCACTTTATTTTCTTGCATCAAGATAGAATGAGAATTAGCCTTTTAAATAATTACATAGAAATGAACTAAAATAAATTTATTTTCTTACCTAATTACATTAAGATTTTCTTGAAATAACCTCAAATAAAATCATTAGAAGTAAAAAATATATTTTTAATGTCTCTTATTTCATGTAATATATTTGAATTATTTCTTGATTTGATATTTTACAATAAATATTAGTAAATGTTTCTCCCAATTAACTAGTATATGGAAAAAACCTAAAATTTAGAATATATTTCGTTTGAGTAAATTTTGTTTTTCAAAATTTAGAGAAAAACTATAGTAAAAATAATTTGTAGCCAAAACATTAAACATTATCCAATAAATCTAGCACAAGAGTAGATAGAGTTGGGAGAAAATCGATGGATAGATTTCAATATTGGGTGAAAAGGTATTTGAAATTTAATGCAATATTTGAGTCTAATATATCCAATGGTAATAAATGCTTTTGATAAAGGGATTTTAACCTTATTAGGCACAAAATGCTTGTTAATTAACCTGCCATGTGAACTCGATGCAACATGGGTTGTTCACATCTAATATTTAATAAAGTTTAATAAAATTCCATAAAATTGATTTTTCTTTAAGCTTTATGTGATACACATTTTTCAATAAACAAACTTTATGCATACACATTTTCAATAAACAAATTATACATATCGGAAAGTGAGAAGTGGAGGATTTTAATTTTGAATTTGCCATGCGATGGGATCTAATGGAAAAGAATCAATGAAATCAAGGGTGGAACATTACATGGAGTGTTAAACAGTTTGTAATATAACCTTCCAAGTTTTACCCAATATCATTAGATTTCTCATGCGCCTTATGTCAATCTTGGTATAAACATAAGTTTGATTTATAAAAGTTTAAATATTTTTTACTTTTACAAAATTATTCATTGTTATTAAAAAACAAAGCGAATTCTCACATGTGCACCATGTTATTTATAAAAAATCTTTTATAACACTAGTATTTCCCGTTATTGCTTAAATTCCTTAATTTTATCCAATGATTAACTCTTTCATGTTATTCAAATGTCATCACTCTTTATATCATTGATATGTTCAAATGTTTCAAAAGGGGGTGTGATTATGATTAGTGAATTTAAATAACTGAGGTAGAGGTTAATTGTAAAGAGTACATTAGCATGGAAAAGATGGATTTTAATAGACAAAAAAGGCTAACAATTACAGAATGAGGGTCTAAGTGTAACAAATGTTGAAGAGATATCCCAAATTTAAAGAGGGTCAAATTTGGCTACAAAACCTTGTGAACTGTGTGTGAGGCCACTAGATTTTTGTCTAATATTTTATGGTTAGTCAAAGGCTCACTGGAATACCAAATCTTTGTGGTGGTTGGTATATAGCTAATAAACCACTTGGATAGAGAACTTTGGTTCATTGTGGTGTTTGTTGAATAACTGATAAACCACCTAGATAGTGGACATTAGAATATGTGGTGCTTTCAATGAAAAGAAAACTAATAAAGCACTTGGATAATGAATTCCAACTCTTCAAGTTAATAAATGTCCCATCTAAACCTTGGTTGAATCAAATGAACTCAAAAAGAGTGGGTTATTGCGGTTCTTATAGCTAGGAAGAATTGATAAACCACCTTGTTCCTTGTTGGAGGTACACCTGATAAACACCTAACTAATTGATTTTAGAGGGAGGTTGATAAACCAACTGAACAATGGGCTCCATACTCTGAGTGTTAAACCAAAACCTTGGTCTTAATTCATTAAGCAAGAATTTCCTTAGATGTTGGATCTTGCTCAGGGGTGTGTTGAAGTTGCATTCAACAAACTTCAAAAATTTTCCTACACTTAAATTTTTGAGCCTACTGAGGATCTTATGATCTATCATTCCTTGATTGCTCTTGGTTACTTCATGGCTGGTTGATTTTTTTGTAAAGTGTTTGAGTCTTCTTCTTATGAGATTCTAAGTTTCAAAGTCACTTGCTCATGCATGCTCATTTTGTAATAAATTCATAAGTGTGCTTCCTTTATACAATATTGAATAGGAACAACATGATCCACCATGACAGTACCTATGCAATATTCAACCTATTTTGACATCCAATGCACACTCTCCATTGACTGTCACCCTCACTTTGATTACAATGCCACTTCTTTTGGTGAGTTTTCTCAATTATTGCTTTTTCTTTCATTCACTTTAGAGAGTGGAGCTTACAAGTTATCTTCATTTTGGAATGTGTCTCTTTCAATTTATTTAGCTTATGCAAGTGTCATTTTATAGTTGCAAGTGTTGCTTCTAATAATTTTCACTCATGTATGTGTTGCAACTTTGCACATCACTAAAGGAAGGTGTAACACACTCTTCTACATTAGATGGTCATATATATCCTTATAATATGCACTAGACACATTCCTACAATGTAGCATACATTCTAGTCATAGTCAACACTTTTTTCGCAAATTGTATTTTAAGTGTCACAATGTGGTGTTTTAATTGTTACACTTAGAAATATGTGTCACTTTGTTGTTGTTTCAAGCTGTGACTATTGTTCATGAGTCCTCTATATCCCCCTGGACTATATTGATGGCTTTCATGTGTGCGATCCATGTTTGAGTCATGTTCCAATGCGTTTTTCTCTTTTACTCTATTGGTCTCATACTTAGCTATTTTGGAGCCCTTCTTGGTCCTCCTACCCAGTGCAAGTTATGAAGGCATCAGCCCTCTCACCAAGTGATGATAATAACCTATTTATGAGCCTCATTGATCCAAAATTTCCCTCCAATACCTTTACACTAAGTCCCTCTCAAGGGCATCTCTAATGACTGCATATTGAGAAGCCTCTCGAGTATGGTCACCTGACCCTTCTTGCTTGTACTGACCCACTGCACTAAGTTTGGATTACCTCCACCTTGCATATAACATTAGAGCACTCCTAGCTAACAATAAATATCTCTCCCATCTCCTTCCAAAAGAAAATTACACCATGGAAAGGCCCTCCTCCTTCCTTAATGCAGTGAATCACTCACTAGGCTGTGACGTAGCTTTTTGTTGCATCCCCTAACGAAAAGTTCATTCGAGATGAGACGTTAGCCATTATTGGTCCACATTGAACTAGGATAATAGGGAAATTAAATTATAGATTAAATGTGACCCCTTATTGACAAAACTGCGCTAACATAAAGACATACCCTTAAGCCCAACTTATGGTGCAGTAATAAGGCTCAATATTGCTTCCACTATTCTTTGTTGCCCCTCATTGTTCTCAAACATTGTCCTTTCTAGCCCCTCTCAGCACCGGCCATAATATTAGTAGGAAGTGGGCTCTTATTGAAGTTAACTATGCTAGCCTTTAAGCCTCCTCTTCCTTTCAACACACAATGTAGTCACAAACACCACGCCTTCAAACTTGTTCCTTGTTCTTACCCTCTATGTTGAACACTTGCACAAGCCTCTCCCTTTCAGTGCATGGCATAGTAATAAGGTTCAGTAAGGCCTCCGCTTAGTGTTGGGGAAATTAATTGCTTACTAAAAAAAACTAATCACCTGAACACTAATTATCAATCTAAGGAACGTCTTTTTGTTTCGAGGGAGTCTGCAAAATATATGAAAGAAACTACCAATGGCTAACACTAGTTCTACATGATTGTGTTATACACTATCAAGCTCATTCAACAAGAAATAAAATGTAAGATTTGGAAAACAATATTAAATTTAAAAAGCAGAAAGTAAATGACAAGAAAATAATTATGTTAATCACACGGTTTGAATCAATACTAAATTAAACCAGACCTTGCTAAATTGGAAATTTAACCTATTACACCCAACATAATTTAAATGTTAAACTAGAGTAGAAAATTAAATGAAATCTAGAAATTGCCGTAAACAACAAATTTGGAAAATGGAGCATCCAACAAATTACTTAAAAAAAAAATGAAATTAACAACAATTGAAATTAAATAAAAAAGCACACAACTAAACTACTTTAGATGTTCAAGGCAACACCTCGTCCAAGGTAGTGGGCCCAGCTGCCCAAGAGTCAATTCTTCCTTGAAAGATAATTTAGATCAGATTACGATAAGAGATGTAGAATTCAATGGATAACTTCCTTCATTAAAATATCTTTGAGGAATAATTACACCAGAATGAAGTTCTTAACTTTGCTTCAAATTTAATAATTGTTCGTCTCTCTCTTTGATCTATATTTAAATACACATAGAGAAAAGCAAAGTTACAATTAAATTTATTACAAAATGTTTTTCATTACAATTGTAGATTGTCCACAACAAATTGATCAACAAGATTAGATCTGAGATATCTCTTCATCATGATTCAGCTGGAACAAGTTGAATATGGTATTCCAATTGGGAGAATTTGGAAAACAGCCACAACAACAAATCTAAGAAAATCACCTTCAAAAAACCTTGTGTTTCCATCAATCCAGACCAAATTTTGGAAAACAGCTCATTGAAAAACTGAATGGGCCGTTCGTCACAAAACCCATGTCTCAAATTTTGCAGATTCATCTTTGTTTGCCCAAAAGGACCAACATAAAATTGTGGTTGTTTATCCCATCGAATTTTTGAGTTGGAATATTTGATCATGAGATGAAGATCAAATTTGAAATTTGGAAGAGACCTTGGAGGCTAAAATCATGAGTGATGTCATAACAAATTCATTAATAAACCATTATTGGAAAAAGCATGCATAATAATGTTCAATTTATTAAAAATAAAGGAGAATAAACATCACTAGTCCAAAAGAGCATGAATAATTATAAAATGGAATTTATTGATAAATTATGATAAATAACGTGATAAAAGAATGGTGGAAATGGATGAAATAGATGTTAAGAAATGGTAACAATAATGACAATTTAGTGGCCCAACATATCCCCCAAACTAGACATGTTGCATTTCCTCATGTAATCTAATGTCTCTATTAACCATTAATCAAAATTCTCACCCCAACTCATGATATTAATGGAACATAAGAATTCTTCCCAGAGGCTTCTTCAAAACAATGGTCATTCAATTCTAGCATCATTAGTGAAGATATAACAATTTGCACATTAACTTTCAATTATATGTGTATTAAGTTGCAACAAAATACAATACCAATAATATCAAACTCCATTAACCATTTTCTCAAACACTACAAACCAAATCTTGCTAAAATTTTGTAAGAATATTTCTACTATATTAATGATTATCCACTCTGAAAATGGAAGCAATCTAATGAGTAGATCTTGATATATAAAAAAGATAGCTCTAGGTAACACTGAATGATTTCTGGAATTTTACAAACTAGTTTAGCTTGAAATTTTCTGGGTTTTTATATTTTAATGAAACCTCTTTGCTTTCCAAAAATCACAAGGATCCAGTTCATGGTTTAAAAGATATACGCAAATAATTTTTTACACTGTATAAAAGTGAAATTGTATGCGTTAAATGAGGAAGAAAGGAGAAAACATCCATCATGCATAGTAATTTCTCCCCCAAATTGGAAAATTAACATGCCCTCATGCTACACTTGAAAATAATTTGAGTTTGTTTCTACAATCGTTGTTGAAAATTCTACTTGGTGTAAAACAACATGGAATAAGGGAGGTATTGAGAAAGAATAATGATATTGGTGGATGATAAAGAGTATTAATGGAATAGTCATGATAAATAAATTAATGAAAAGATACACTCCCCCAAACTTAAGTATTTTGCGTCTTTTAAAAAAAATTGGAAGTGGTGAAGAATTTGAACTAATGATTTGAAAATATGAGTAAATAATTCTCTATCATTTTTCATGACGTTCTCCTAAACTTAAACTTATGCTATTTTACCTAAAGTTTTACCTCCATGAAAGCGTAGAATGACATAGATGGACTGATATTTGTTGAAGTTGATGTACGTTGAGCTAATGACGAAAGTGATACAGAAGGTGGAAGCTATGCAAGCTGAAAGAAATTAATCAGAAAATGTAGTAAGGTTTCCTTCCCCCAAACTGATTAGTTTCCTTGTCATCAAGGTTTCTATAACACATCTCATGAGTAGCCCCAATTAGTAATACATCACTCCAATTACCTCATTATATATAAAAGTAACATAATCATGTTATGAATGTCGTGAGATAATAATGGATAAAAAGGAAATATAAAATAGGGTAAAAATGATGAACAAAGATGCATTTCGTATAGCCATTAACTTTGGTTGTTATGGGCAGGAAAATGATAATACATGGGATGAATTAGTTATCTCAATTTTTTCTTCTCAAGATCTGACCAATTACCTGGCATTCACAATCAGAATTAGGTCTCTTTACTCTACCCCAAAATAAGAGTAGTGTTGTTAAGCTATGAAAAATAGTGACTGATTGGGCAAAACAACTATCTTTGGTTAAAGATATGAAACATGTAGAATAAAGGAATGGCAAATTAGATGATACAAAATGTCAAATCTCAAATATCTTAAAAGTTTCATCCCTCACATGTAAAGTGAATATTTATAACTCAATAATAGATATAAACCATAACCATCATCATCTAAGAATTGATTAAATATTAGCCCATGAACCATGAGTTCTAGAAAACCTTATATATGCAATAATCGGCTTTATTGGAAATTAGGTTTGAAAAAATAAGGTAACTAAGTATATCATAGTGTTGAATTAGCTTCTATACCATAGGCATGGTCACTAGTGCCAGCATGCATCCATAGCCTCAACAATGACGACTTTTTGACCCATTAAGATGCTAGTGTACCATCTATTAGAAATAAATACATAGTTACAAGAGAATTTCAATATACCTAGATGTCTACTGAAGATAATTGTTTCGGCTTGGTAACTAGTTAATAACAATTTCATTCACCAAAGCTAACAAAAGTGAACAAGGAAATTTGTGATGAGACCTCTTGTCCTTCATTTTTACAACTGAAGGCCATTACCATGGCTTGGTGACTAGCAATGGTAATGTCACTTTATTAGGACCTATGATCATGGTAGGTGTTGTGCCCTACAACAACCCCCATTTCATATCACTAAAATTCCAAAAAATATAATGTGAAATGGGTCCCTTTTAAATTTTTGTTTCAAATTGGTATCAATTTCAAGTTTTATTTCGCAAAGAGGCTTTTAATAAAACCAATCAAAAAACCCCGATATAAAACGATTTATCTTTTGTCATTGCGATAAAGCGATCGCAAGATCGCATATCCCAATGACAAAGAAAATACGATGTAAGGGATATATTGGTTTTCGCCGATCCAAAATCGCTATTGGATATCGGCAAAGCATAAAATGACGCGAGTAATGATCTTTGCTACCATGCGATGCGAAATCGGCAATCGGCGATAGCACCTAAAGCACAACTAAACTTATCTTCATCCGATGCGATGCGATATCGCTATCGGAAATCGGTGATTTACCATACCCTCATCCTAAGCGGTACTACCAGCAATACCCGACGCGATGCGATATCGGATATCGGCGATCGGGGGTTCCAAGCAAAACCAATGCAAAAACTTAGCATTTCCCCCGATGCCCAATTTCGCAAGAGGTAAATGGCACATTTCTCAAGGTAATAGTCATAAAGGCAGTTTGATTTGATTTATTCATAACTAAGGCCATATCCTTTGGAAAAGCCGCTCATCCGTGTTCAAACCGCCAAATCGCCCTCAACATGCTTCAAATAAATCATTTATCCATTAATCAAAGCAAATGTAATTAATGAGACTGACAGGCCGTAATGACCATTTAATAAGAAAAACAGGCTTGAAGCCATCCACGTATTTGCTCCTAAGGCCACCTTAAGTCGATTAATTACTGTGAATGCGCCAAGATATATATATATTTCATTCTGTTCAATTCATGATATTGTTGCATGTGTTGCGCTTATCTTTTTCTCTGCACAGAATTCCTTCACAGAAGCAGAAGAAAGTGGAATGGGAAAGAAATCTAAGAAGACTACAATGCCTACTGCTCCACCAGCTGCAGGGCTAACTGTCGCTGATCCAATTGGGAAGAACAAAGGACTAATATCAGATACAACATGCCTAGGACTTCCCAAGACCACTTGGCAGGGGACTTACAATTTGATTGAGGCCGAAGGGCCAATGGTGACCGAAGTGGAGATTTTATGCGACAACACCAGTAAATCTGATGCCAATCTAAAAGATTTCGCTAACTCCTTCCTACACAGAATAGCGTCCCGGGAGCAGGTTCTTCCTTACACAGATGTGGTAAGGTGGGCACTCCAAGAACTCCCACTTGTCGATAGACTGTTTGAATCTACGGATGGGAGGGTTTTCGGCTCATTTCGAGCCAAAGACCTAAGGCTAATGTATCACCTGCCACGAGAAGAGAAGAAGTATAATGCTCCATTTTTGGAGAAGTTTCGAGAAGAAAACGAGACCGAATCTGAACCTATTCGAGAATGGAGACATAATCCAACAAAACACAAACACAAGGCCTCGGGTAAGTACTCAGTTGACTCCCTGTGTTCACCTTACTGTTATGCTGGAGTTATGATGTGTAGGCTATGGGGATTGCATGATTCTGCCAATATCACCATAAAAATGGTCCCCCTAATTGAGGCAGCATGCAGTGGAGAAATCATGGACTGGGTAGTCATATTGTCTGACAAGTTAGCCAAAGCCATTCTTGACTTCAGGTCTGACTATCGTGTCTCAGAAAGGGTTATTCCGCCATTTTACTACAATGCATATATTATGGATGTGTTGTGTTTTAATTCTGAATTTCCTATACTGGGATGGAGGTGGACGTCGCAAGACCCCACACCCATTCACATATATCATTGAAAACTTTGGAAGACTAGTTATAAGCACCACCTGTACCAAATCTGCAACGGTTTTATGTTACCAATTCATTATTTAATTTTTAATAAGCCTGCCCCTAAAATATCCGAGCAAGCACCTGTAGATTTGACTGCAGTAGCAAGTTGGTTTGGGGAGGAGAAATTCACTTATATCAGAGTTTTTGGCAGCCAGGCTAAGCCACATGTGCTACCACTCTACATCCCTGATAAGTTACTTGTCAGGGAGGTAGCCTATCAAATCAGCGCTGAAGGGGTTACACAAACCCTGAAAAGAGCTAAAAAACATGTTTGGCCTTCTTTTCCATTGCGGATTGGAATGTATACCCTGCATGACATCAAGCATGCAGAGAAGGAAGCCGGGAAAATGAATTTTCTCACCTTAGCCACTCTGCCTAGGAGACAGTATGATCTAAGAAAAACCGCTTACAATGCGCTCGACCAGGCCAAATTGGCCAAGGTCGAGCACAAAGAAGACAAATTTGAAGACTTGTTTGTATCAGCCGAATCATTGTATCAAGTCAAGTCGCTTGCCCGAAATGTTTATAATGATGAAGGACTAGTTGAGTTTAACAGAATCAGAGAACAGAGGTTGCAAACTCTGCCTCTAGACTTGTTAGCAACTGTACCGACAGCAACCAGGTCAAGCGAGTCTGAATAGCGACATAATACATCACCTTCTACTACATCAAAACATCAGGAGGATACACATAACCAAAGGCAGGAGGCAACCCAGGAAAATGCACAGCAACAAGAAGAACCCAAGCAAAGACCCAAGAGGAGAGCAACTCTAAAGGTAACCAGGATCCATTAGTTGATCCGAATTTGCTCCAGCAATGGAATCAATTCAGTACAATCATCAATAACTTAGAGTGCTCAAAAGATGATGAGGTTTCAAAGGAAGGCGATACACAGGAAGCGACATCAAAACCAGTTTCAGATGAAACCAGCGGCCTACCCAAAACAAAAGAACTAGAGATAATTCCTAAAGATCCAACGGGGGAGATCGTTTTGCAAATTGAAGAAATCCCCCCTTTAGATATATTTTACAGCCCTAAGCATAAAGCCATTGTAAAGCGACAGAGGAAAAGGAGAAGAACTGATCAATCTTCCCCATTCCCTGAATCAACAGTAACGGGCAATGTTGTATGGAAAGAGAAATTCAACCCCTCCAATGACCTAACCAAGCTATCACAGTTCGCTGGAGCATATTCGGCGGCTATTATTGGTAAAGAAATGGAGGTGACCAATTTGTTGAAAGCAAAGGATTGGGATATCTCTTCACTACAGGCGAAACTATCAGAAGCTCAGTAGAGGGAAGAGCAGGCCGAGAAAGAATTGCTAGCACAGCAGCAGAACAATAATCAGCTAGTCAAGCAATTACAAGAGCAAAAACAGAGGATAGATGAAGGTGCAGTGCAAAGGCAGAAGGAGCTATCACCGGCACTGGAACAGTTAAGAATATCAACTGAGGGAGCAATAAAAGCAAAATATGAACAAATCTCTCAATTGACCACTCAAGTTGAGCAAATGAAAAATATTGTTGGGTATACGACCAAAGTCCCACATTGACTAGAAGTGGGTAGGATCATGGGTATATAAGGATGGACAAATATCTCCATTGGTATGAGGCCTTTTGGGGTAAGTCCAAAAGCAAATCCATGAGGGCTTAGGCCCAAAGTGGACAATATCATACCATTGTGGAGATATGTGGTGTCCAGAGTTCTTACAAGTGGTATCAGAGCCATGCCACAAAGTTAGCCAAGTGGATGAATCCTCGGAATGCCGAACGAAGGTGGTGGGCCCCGGTAATATCACGATGGGATCCGTGGATGAGCTCGGTTAGACAGGCGGTGTGCTCCGGATTCTTCATGGACGTGTCCTACTCCCAACACGGTGAAGAGGAGTTGACCTGGAATAGAGCAAGCTCTCGAGGCAGGTGGTGTTCCATGTAAGGTGTGTGCTTCCAACGCATTGGAGCAGAGAATCCTGGTTGGTAGAGAGTGGACAGATGGATAATTGTTTGAGGGGAGGCTCGACGGTCCTTTGTTCGAGGGGAGGATTGTTGGGTATACGACCAAAGTCCCACATTGACTAGAAGTGGGGAGGATCATGGGTATATAAGGATGGACAAATATCTCCATTGGTATGAGGCCCAACAAATATCCCTAAGATAGATGAATTTAAAGCAGAAGCGCTCCAGCTAAATAAAGGATTGATTAATCAGGTTAAGATGTTATGTCAACATCTCATAAGAGCAGAACCATTGTGCGAATTGTCAACATCTATAAGCAAAAAGGTAGACAAAGAAAGAGCCGACTTGGATCAGGAAGAGGAAACACTGACAAACTTTATAGAATGGCAGGACTTAGATGTAGGTCGGGCAGCTAATCTACCAAGAATTCTAGAATCGCACAAAGAAATATTGTTCACAGAATGCCAATCACAACTGATGAAAGCAGAAAGAGCGACTTCCAGATGCAGGACAATCAATGGAAATTTAATTGAATTAGTAAATAATACATTGTATTTATCTAACACAATTTCCCAATGCACTCCAGGTCAATTAACAACAGCAAATATATTGGAGCATTCATGCTATCCGAACTTGGAGAAAAGCACAAGATTGATCGCTGGAGTCAACAGTCTAACATGGGATGCGTATTGGTTCTTTTTAATCAAACCATACAGCCAAAAAGAGCCGTCTTGAAGTGCCTAACCGATGCTGTCGGTTATATTATACCCGACATCCATGATGCCACCTTCGCCGCCTAATTCAGTTCACGCCTCAACAAACCGCCAGAAGTAGAACCAATGCTCGCGATAAGCCAACTAAGGTTTAAGGGCAAGCAACCTGAGGCATGACTAATTTCGCCGACTACCAGATCCCCCCTGAGAAGTAGACCAGATTTACTGATACCAATTTAGTAGGATTTTGTTTCATAGATATTTTTAGTTTAGTAGTATTTAAAGACCCTTTCATGCATTTAGAAAAGGTCGTAAAAGTTTTGTATATGACTTAAACCCCTGAAGTTGCACTATTGTACTTCAGGGATATTCTTTTATGAAACTTGACCAATTATTCCGAATTTGATAAGGAAAGATTTTATGCAAATGTGCACTATTGTCATTGTTTGAAAGCATCTCTGTGTTGAAGAAGGAATTCTGAATAGCGATTAATATTTTGGATCGATCTACAGCTCACATGGTACTATTATATGCGTCTGTATTCTTTTTCGTTATATGAATTTTTATTGAAATCGCTCTTGCTATTATCGCTTATATATATATGTGTTTTTCATAGCATTCTTTATGCATTCCACTATTGGTTGTTTATCGTATGCTCTTCTTTCAGACGTATATATGTATCGATGATATGAACAGTGAATGTAGTAACCTGTATGCATCGCTTCATTATGACTATTCATGTGAAGCAATCTTTGAATGATTGAACATCCTTTATTTATTTTACAGAGTCATCTATATGCCTGATAAATAGATAAAGATTATTTAATGCTACATTCTGAATGAATAAGTTGTTCCCGGGATTAGTATTAGTTTCCCTATTTTTGTCAATAGAATAAGTCATTCGCCTATCACTTAAGCAATTTATTCATCACCTATCCATCCCTTTTATTTCATTATCGGGAAACTGGTCCCGTTATCTCCAGTCGGAGCCACCATTCCAAACGGAAAAGGAGCTGTCCCAAGGTCCAGACCGGGAGGTTATCCCCGATGTTGTGGCAACGATTTCCGAGGCCTCAACATTTCTGGCGCTAGAAGGAGGGCATACGCTATGAATGGCGAGTAAGCCAACACCTACAAACCATTCAAAGAGCAACTCACCCTCCACCTCTCCTCGAATATCTCGTTCGAATTCTGAATCTCCAGTATCCAGACGAGACGAAGAGGAATCAACCACTACTGCTCAATTACATCATACTTCAGAACACCTAAGTCCGGAGTCCCCTGAAGTCCAATCCATCATCCAGAAACTTCAAGGCTTCTCGATATCCCCTCCTAGATCTGAAGTATCACAAGGCAGTCACACTTCGCAATTTCACTTACCCCCTCATCTTACCAGACTCCAAAGTGAAAAGCTAGGTATTGAGCCACCTGAATTTCCTTTACCCGAAAGGAAAAGGATAAAAAAGACAACTGAAGGTTCTGGTAGCGATACCCTTTCCCCATCATCTTCCATTTCATCATCACCTGTGCGAAGTCATACACCCACATCACCACTTCATAGAGTTGTTCACCAAGGGACTTCATCTCAAGCATCACAATCTTTTTAGTCAATACTTCCGCCTCCACCTCAAACACCTGGGACACCACAAGCGAACGTCGGTAAACCTAAAATGGCTCAAAGACCATGGAGAAGTCTTGGTGTGGTTACTATGCCTGCACCTTTACATCCATTACCCGATTACCCCGAGAAATGGTTACCCAAATTTAATCCAGATGCTGGAACTTCTGCCGAAGAACATATTAATAATTTTATGCTGTCAGTCAATCTAAAGGGAGTCACTGAAGAAGATGTGGTAGTAAGATTGTTTCCCTATTCACTACAAGGATCTGCAGGGTCTTGGTATTTTTCCTTACCCTCTGGATCCATCACGAGTTGGAATATCTTCCAGGAACAGTTTCTCACCAAATACGGTGATGACAGATCCTTAGCTACACTTTTCCATGATCTTTCAAACTTAAGGATCGAATCAAGAGAACCCGTCAAGGAGTTCAACTCCAGATTTAACAAACTTTTGAATAAGATCCCCACTGATGATAAACCGAGCGAACAAGTTAGAAACGAGTGGTATATCACTACTTTGCCTTCAAACATTGCTATATTCATTGATAGGGCCAAACAGCCCACATTAGCCAAGAATATGAAGGAAACACTTGCAGTAGAAAAAAGTGTAATCGCCTTAGAAAAGAAAACTGCCTTGGAAGAAAGAAAATCTAAAAAAGTGTCCTTTAAAGACGACTCTAAGAAAAAGAACATTAAGGATCCATATGACATGGAGGGCCTTCAAAAAGTCCTTAAAACGATGTCGAACGAAATGGTTGAAATCAAGAAACAAGTATCAGAATCCTCAACGAAGAAACCATATAGGAATTTCAAGAAACCCGAATCCAAACCCCCTAATGTTATATCATATGAAGATTCGGATCCTGAGGAAGAAGAAGAGGAAGAAATAGTTATGCCATCTGAAGGAGAAGAAGAGGAAGTAATTGAATGTCACGGAATGTGGGACTTTATACTCCCTAATTCCAATACTGATGCCGAACAAGAAGCCTTTCCTGTCACTACAAGAAGTAAAGGTGCTCCCGAAACTGTCCAAGCTAATCCTAAGAAAAGGAGTACGGAACCAACACTGTAAAGGAAAAGGTACCCGTTAGAAAACCAGTTGCAACAGTAACAAACAATCAGCCATCATCTTCTACTACACCTTCACCATCTAAGACTTTAGTAATTTCTGATTCGATGGATTATAACATTGTCGATGACATGAAGAAAACTAAGGCAAACATTACCATGTTTGAACTTAGTAAATTAAAACATTAGCAGAAATTACTTCTCAAAGAGTTTAACGCTATACCTTCTTCCCATCTTCCCACCACTAAAGCTGCTAGCGACTCAGGACAACCCCCTGCTGGTAGAGTTGAGGCAATCGACACAATTCTGATCAGAGATAGATCAAACTCCCATACCCCTCCTTTCCTCCTGACTTATGAAATTTATAATCGAAATCTGCACAACTGCTTAATTGATTCTGGAGCATCTTCCAATATAATGCCTGCTTCAGTTTGTTCCAAACTAAATATAGAACCCCAAAAGTCTTCTATTCACATCGTGCAGTTAGACAGAACTAAAGTTCAAGTCCTAGGAGAAATAAACTCTGTAACAATCAGGCTATCAGCAGATCCAAGAATTGTCCAAAGGATCGATATTCTAATCACCGATATACCTGAATTTTATGGATTAATTTTAAGCAGGGATTGGTCTGAAAAACTCCATGGGTATATCTCCACGGATTGGTCACATATGTGGCTCCCCTATAAGGGCAAGCCTAATCAAATAAAGATTGATCGAGAGAAACATATGACCCATACTGTTACAGAATTTGAACAGGAAAACCAGCCAGTCGCGTTCAACAATAATATCCTAGGAAACTATTCTTCAGAGTCATTTTTCGGCAATTATTTTGCCCAACAATCCCCTTTCTCAGTTGACAATTTCGCATCACAAATCGAAAATTTTTCACAGACCGACAGGTCTAAATGCGTTAATGTTACTGAGAATGTTGTAACAAAAACTGTAGATAATTTGTTATTTTGGTCTTTATATTTTGATGGATCTAAGTCCAGCGAAGGATCAGGAGCAGGATGCATTCTAGTCAGCCCACTAGGAGAAAAAACAATGTTGTCTTGTAGATTAGAATTTTTATGCACTAATAACACAGCTGAGTACGAAGCGCTTGTCCAAGGACTATATAAAGTAATCGGCCTCAAAGTTCAGTACTTAAAAGTCTTTGGCGACTCCGAAATAATTGTTAAGCAGGTATGAAATACAATTCACTGTCTTTAGAACCATCTCAAGCATTATCAATCGCTCGTACAAGAACTTACCTCCCATTTTCAAGCATTCAATATATCTTCCATACCCAGGGCACATAACTCCGCAGCTGATTTGCTGGCCAATGTCGCTTCCAAGCTGCTCCCTTCAGAGGACTATAGTCCCGATAACTTTTCAGTAGAATTACTTTTTAGGCCATCCATTCCAGATAATGTAACCAATTGGAGAGTGTTTAACCATGATGAAGACATCTTACAATTTCTCACCTCTAAAAAATCCTATGACAATCAAATAATTGAGGAAGATGAGCATATACTCAAATACAAGGTAAACATGAAGAAAATTCAATTCCCTAAGCGTGTAGTAAAGCTCGAAAAACCTTTACGTATTAAAGACAGGTTAAACCTGTATCTAATACAAAACTTCAGAGCTCTACCTTAAGGTTTGAATTAATAAACCTTGGCACCGAACAAAATCCTCAAAATATTAACTTAGGACTGGGACTTTCTATAGAGGAAAAGGAAGCATTTATTAGTCTGTTACAAAAAAATAAAAATGTGTTCGCTTGGAGATATGATGATCTAAAAACTTATGACACATCTATTATTCAGCACACTATCCCAATGCTTCCCGAGTAGAAACCAATTCAACAAAAATTGAGAAAAATTCACCCAAACTTAGAGAGTCAGATAAAATCTGAACTCAACAAACTCTTAAAATCTAAGATTATTTTTCCCGTACAACACTCGAATTGGGTCTCCAATATGGTACCAGTCAGAAAAAGGAATGGCGACATAAGAATTTGTATTGATTTCAGGAATTTAAATAAGGCAAGTTTAAAAGATAATTTCCCATTACCCACTATGGAGCAGATACTCCAATCAGTGGCCGGTTCAGAATTAATATCCTTCTTGGACGGATTTTCACGGTATAATCAAATTCTGGTTCACCCTGATGACCAACTCAAGACCACCTTTAGAACAAAGTGGGGAACATATGCTTATCAGAAGATGCCCTTCGGACTCATTAATGCAGGAGCCACTTTCCAGAGGGCGATGGATATCGCTTTCAAAGGGTTAATTAATAGAATAGTAGTTGTCTATTTAGATGACATTACTGTATTTTCAAGAGAGAGATCTAATCACTTGCAAGATTTGAATCAAATCTTCCAACGCTGTAAGCAATACGGTATTTCTCTGAACCCTAAGAAATCTTTTTTCGCTCTTGATCAAGGTAAGCTCCTAGGCTTTATTGTATCTAAAGATGGAATCTATATCGACCCAGACAGGATTAATGAAATTTCTGAAATCCCTTTTCCTCATAACAAAAAATCCATGCAGTCATTCTTAGGCCAAATTAATTTTGTAAAAAGATTCATTCCAGATTTTTCTCAAATTATTTTACCACTCCAAAATATGATTAACAAAAATTCAGTCTTCAAATGGGGAGTACCAGAGAAGGAAGAATTTGAACTAATCAAGAAATCAATAATCGATGCCCCAGCTCTAAACACCCCAAAGTTTTCTAATCATTTTACATTGTACACCATCGCATCTAATTCTTCTTACACTACAGTACTTACGCAGATCAATGATCACAATTTGGAAGCACCGATTTCATTCTATAGCTCAAATCTTCAAGGTGCAGAATTGAACTATTCTGAAGTAGAAAAACAAGCCTTTGCTGTGTATAAAGCAGTTAAACATTACAGACCATTCCTGCTAAAAGCCCATACAAAGGTTATAGTTCCCTTCTCCTCAGTTAGACAACTGTTAATCCAGAGAGAACTAGGAGAAAAAAGGGAAAATTGGGTAACAGCACTTCAGGAATACGACATAGAAATAAAGCCAGCAAAGATTGTTAGAGGTCAAGGTTTTTGCAGGTTATTGGCAGGCGCATCCGACATTCCAGAATCAAGCGATACTGATCAACCTGAAATCATCAGTCAGGTAAGTGCCACCGATTTTGAATCACAGTACGCTGATCTAATATTTTACCTAAAAAATGGATATGCACCTCCTAAATTGTCCTACAAAAGCAAAAGGGCCATAAGATTGAAAGCAAAGAATTTTACCATTATTGATGATGTTCTGTTTAAACAAAATTATGATTTTGTTTTACTAAGATGCCTTGAGAAACAGGAAGCACAAAAGGTCTTGCAGGAATTACACGACGGACCAGCTGGAGGCCACTTCGGAGCTGATACAACAGCTCACAAAGTCATTCATGCCGGATATTACTGGCCCACTTTGTTTAGAGATGCTCATGAGCATGTAAGGAAATGCCCAAGTTGCCAAACTGCGAGTGGAAGACAAAAGAAATCAGCCTTTCCCCTGCAACCGGTCAACATTCAACAACCATTTGAGCAATGGGGATTGGATATTATTGGAGAAATTACTCCTAATTCTTCCAAACAGCACAAGTATATCCTTACTGCTACCGATTACTTCACCAAGTGGGTTGAAGCAATTCCGCTAAAGACAAAAAACTCTGAAGCCATTATTGAATTCATAGATGAATTCATCATTACCAGGTTTGGTGTCCCGAACGCTCTTGTTTTTTATAATGCATCATATTTTTTAGGCAATGCTATGTTTGATTTCGCAATCAAAAGAGGTTTCAAACTCAAATATTCAGCTAACTATTATCCTCAAGGTAACGGTTTGGCAGAATCTACAAACAAAAACCTTATTAAATTTATCAAGCGAACTATCGAACAGAATCACAAGACTTGGCACAAATCTTTAATATTTGCACTATGGGCTGACAGGATAACGGAAAAATATTCTATAGGTTCTTCCCCATTTAAACTTGTCTATGGAAAAGAAGCTGTACTACCAACAAATCTGATTCTTCCTTCCCTAGCTCTAGTTCAATTTATTGAAGAAACTCCTTCTTCTTCTTTACAACTTAGGCATGACCAAATCCTGAAATAAGAAGAAGAAAGAGAAAAAGCCAAAATTATTCATGTGAAACATCAGTAGATCATCAAAGCATCATTCGATTCAATCTCATCTGGTTCTAAACAATTCCAAGTTGGAGATTTAGTCCTGAAATGGGACAAATCCCATGAAGATAAAGGCAAACACACCAAATTTCAGAAAATGTGGCTTGGACCGTTTCAGATCTGTGAAAAGATAGGCCATTCGACCTTTATGCTACAAGACTTGTCAGGATTGAGAGATTCTCTCCCTGTTAATGGCCTAATCTTAAAGAAATTCTTCAACTGAGGAGGTAACCCCTTCTCCTTTTAAATATCATTTTTATAGTTTGTAGCAAAACTAGAAAATAAGACTGTAAGGCATTTTCTATTTGACATTTGCTATATGTGAAGAGTTTCTCAGAAACAAGCAATGCAATATTTACTTTCAAAATAATTAGAAGTATTAAACAAAAGGAATAATTTCTAGGAAATTAGTTATAATTGCATTCTAAGATTACAATACGATCCTAGTAAACTCCTCTTGAAGTATAAATCTTGTAAATCTTTTTAGATTTTTCAAAAATTGGTTATAAAAAGGTTATCTATATTAAAATAGAAACTAGTCCAAATTCAACATCTCAAACTCTCACCTTGTCATCCATCCTACCTAAAGGAGGAAAATTGTCTATCCCATTTTACTTAAGTTCATGATTATTCAGGATGCAATTCCAAGAATGCTAGATATAAAAGTTGAGAGGTCTTATCACAAGCCTGCTTACCATGATCATAGGAAAATAGTTTGGCCGACATTACCAATACTGCATACCAAACAGGGTAATGGCTTCAATTGTAAGACAAGGGGTCTCATCACGAGCCAGCTTGTTCGGTTAGATTACTACCAGTGAATGGCATTTTCAATCAACTGGCCACCACACCAGGGCAATGACTTTTTATCTTACAAAATAACAGAAAAAGAACATCAAAACAAATGTGAAAAAACATGATTTTGAATTCATTCTATTAATCATGCTCTCAAGTGAACAGGACAATAGACAATAATATGGTTAAAAGGTATCCCTGCCGAGACTATGGATGTTTGCTGGCAGCAGAGGCTCTACCTATGGCAAATGAGTTAATTTTAATAGTTGGATTGGAATAGTTTCCTATTTTATCAATATCAACCAATAAGTGCCAATTTGAAAATATGGAATGTATCTATTTTTAACAAAAGAGGAAATTAGCGAAGAAAGTTTTGTTTCCTTAAAATGCAACGATATCTAGTTATATTAGAAATTTCCCTTTTGAATAAAATTTCTGTTATGAAAAAGTTTAAGTATTTCTATACTATTCAGAGATAACTGCTTCTCCCAGCGAATCGCCAATTGTTGTGCCCTACAACAACCCCCCATTTCATATCACTAAAATTCCAAAAAATATAATGTGAAATGGGTCCCTTTTTAACTTTTGTTTCAAATTGGTATCAATTTCAAGTTCTATTTCGCAAAGAGGCTTTTAATAAAACCAATCAAAAAGCCCCGATATAAAACGATTTATCTTTTATCATTGCGATAAAGCGATCGCAAGATCGCATATCGCAATGACAAAGAAAATACGATGTAAGGGATATATTGGTTTTCGCCGATGCGAAATCGCTATCGGATATCGGCAAAGCATAAAATGACGCGAGTAATGATCTTTGCTACCATGCGATGCGAAATCAGCAATCGGCAATCGACAATAGCACCTAAAGCACAACTAAACTTATCTTCATCTGATGCAATGCGATATCGCTATCAGCAATCGGTGATTCACCATACCCTCATCCTAAGCAGTACTACCAGCAATACCCAACGCGATGCGATATCGGATATCGGCGATCGGGGGTTCCAAGAAAAACCAATGCAAAAACTTAGCATTTCCCCCGATGCCCGATTTCGTAAGAGGTAAATGGCACATTTCTCAAGGTAACAGTCACAAAGGCAGTTTGATTTGATTTATTCGTAACTAAGGCCATATCCTTTGGAAAAGCCGCTCATCTGTGTTCAAACCGCCAAATCGCCCTCAACATGCTTCAAATAAATCATTTATCCATTAATCGAAGCAAATGTAATTAATGAGACTGACAGGCTGTAATGACCATTTAATAAGAAAAACAGGCTTGAAGCCATCCACGTATTTGCTCCTAAGGCCACCTTAAGTCGATTAATTACTGTGAATGCGCCAAGATATATATATATATATATTTCATTCTGTTCGATTCATGATATTGTTGCATGTGTTGCGCTTATCTTTTTCTCTACGCAGAATTCCTTCACAGAAACAGAAGAAAGTGGAATGGGAAAGAAATCTAATAAGACTACAATGCCTAGTGCTCCGCCAGCCGTAGGGCTAATTATCGCTGATTCAACTGGGAAGAACAAAGGACTAATATCAGATACAACATGCCTAGGACTTCCCAAGACCACTTGGTAGGGGACTTACAATTTGATTGAGGCCGAAGGGCCAATGGTGACCGAAGTGGAGATTTTATGCGACAACACCAGTAAATCCGATGCCAATCTAAAAGATTTGGCTAACTCCTTCCTACACAGAATAGGGGCCTGGGAGCAGGTTCTTCCTTACACAGATGTGGTAAGGTGGGCACTCCAAGAACTCCCAATTGTCGATAGACTGTTTGAATCTATGGATGGGAGGGTTTTCAGCTCGTTTCGAGCAGAAGACCTAAGGCTAATGTATCACCTGCCACGAGAAGAGAAGAAGTATAATGCTGCATTTTTGGAGAAGTTTCGAGAAGAAAACGAGACCGAATCTGAACCTATTCGAGAATGGAGACATAATCCAACAAAACACAAGCACGAGGCCTTGGGTAAGTACTCAGTTGACTCCCTGTGTTCACCTTAGGGTTATGCTGGAGTTATGATGTGTAGGCTATGGGGATTGCATGATTCTGCCAATATCACCATAGAAATGGTCCCCCTAGTTGAGGCAGCATGCAGTGGAGAAATCATGGCCTGGGTAGTCATATTGTCCGACAAGTTAGCCAAAGCCATTCTTGACTTCAGGTCTGACTATCGTGTCTCAGAAAGGGTTATTCCGCCATTTTACTACAGTGCATATATTATCGATGTGTTGTGTTCTAATTCTGAATTTCCTATATTGGGATGGAGGTGGACGTCACAAGACCCCACACCCATTCACATATATCATCGAAAACTTTGGAAGACTAGTTATAAGCACCACCTGTACCAAATCTGCAACGGTTTTATGTTACCGATTCATTATTTAATTTTTAATAAGCCTACCCCTAAAATATCCGAGCAAGCAGCTGTAGATTTGACTGCAGTAGCGAGTTGGTTTGGGGAGGAGAAATTCACTTATATCAGAGTTTTTGGCAGCCAGGCTAAGCCACATGTGCTACAACTCTACATCCCTGATAAGTTACTTTCCAGGGAGGTAGCCTATCAAATCAGCGCTGAAGGGGTTACACAAACCCTGAAAAGAGCTAAAAAACATGTTTGGCCTTCTTTTCCATTGCAGATTGGAATGTATACCCTGCATGACATCAAGCATGCAGAGAAGGAAGCCGGGAAAATGAATTTTCTCACCCTGGCCACTCTGCCTAGGAGACAGTATGATCCAAGAAAAATTGCTTACAATTCGCTCGACTAGGCCAAATTGGCCAAGGTCGAGCACAAAGAAGACAAATTCGAAGACTTGTTTGTATCAGCCGAATCATTGTATCAAGTCAAGTCGCTTGCCCGAAATGTTTATAATGATGAAGGACTAGTTGAGTTTAACAGAATCAGAGAACAGAGGTTGCAAACCCTGCCTCTAGACCTGTTAGCAACTGTACCGACAACAACCCGGTCAAGCGAGTTTGAACAGCGACATAATACATCACCTCCTACTACATCAAAACAGCAAGAGGATATGCATAACCAAAGGCAGGAGGCAACCCAGGAAAATGCACAGCAACAAGAAGAAACCCAAGCAAAGACCCAAGAGGAGAGCAGCTCTAAAGGTAACCAGGATCCATTAGTTGATCTGAATTTTCTCCAGTAATGGAATCAATTCAGTACAATCATCAATAACTTAGAGTGCTCAAAAGATGATGAGGTTTCAAAGGAAGGCGATACACAAGAAGCGACATCAAAAACAGTTTCAGATGAAACCACCGGCCTACCCAAAACAAAAGAACTAGAGATAATTCCTAAAGATCCAACGGGGGAGATCGTTTTGCAAATTGAAGAAATCCCCCCTTTAGATATATTTTACAGCCCTAAGCATAAAGCCTTCATAAAGTGACAGAGGAAAAGGAGAAGAACTGATCAATCTTCCCCATTCCCTGAATCAACAGTAACGGGCAATGTTGTATGGAAAGAGAAATTCAACCCCTCCGATGACTCAACCAAGCTATCACAGTTCGCTGGAGCATATTCGGCGGCTACTATTGATAAAGCAATGGAGGTGAGCAATTTGTTGAAAGCAAAGGATCAGGATATCTCTTCACTAAAGGCGAAACTATCAGAAGTTCAACAGAGGGCAGAGCAGGCCGAGAAAGAATTGCTAGCACAGCAGCAGAACAATAATCAGCTAGTCAAGCAATTACAAGAGCAAAAATAGAGGATAGATGAAGGTGCAGTGCAAAGGTAGAAGGAGCTATTAGCGGCACTAGAACAGTTAAGAATATCGACTGAGGGAGCAATAAAAGCAAAAGATGAACAAATCGCTCAATTGACCACTCAAGTTGAGCAAATGAAAAATCTCCCTAAGATAGATGAATTTAAAGCAGAAGCGCTCCAGCTAAATAAAGGATTGATTAATCAGGTTAAGCTGTTATGTCAACATCTCATACGAGTAGAACCATTGTGCGAATTGTCAGCATCTATAAGCGAAAAGGTAGACAAAGCAAGAGCCGACTTGGATCAGACAGAGGAAACACTGACAAACTTTATAGAATGGCAGGATTCAAATGTAGGTCGGGCAGCTAATCTACCAAGAATTCTAGAATCGCACAAAGAAATATTGTTCACAGAATGCCAATCACAACTGATGAAAGCAGAAAGAGCGACTTCCAGATGCAGGACAATCATTGGAAATTTAATTGAATTAGTAAATAATACATTGTATTTATCTAACACAATTTCCCAATGCACTCCAGGTCAATTAACAACAACAAATATATTGGAGCATTCATGCTATCCGGACTTGGAGAAAAGCGCAAGACTGATCGCTGGAGTCAACAGTCTGACATGGGATGCGTATTGGTTCTTTTTAATCAAACCATACAGCCAAAGAGCCGTCTTGAAGTGCCTAACCGATGAAGTCGGTTATATTATACCCGACATCCAAGATGCCACCTTCGCCGCCCAATTCAGTTCACGCCTCAACAAACCGCCAGAAGTAGAACCAATGCTCGCGATAAGCCAGCTAAGGTTCAAGGGCAAGCAACCTGAGGCATGACTCATTTCGCCGACTGCCAGATCGCCCCTGAGAAGTAGACCAGATTTACTGATACCAATTTAGTAGGATTTTGTTTCATAGATCTTTTTAGTTTAGTAGTATTTAAAGACCCTTTCATGCATTTAGAAAAGGTTGTAAAAGTTTTTATATGACTTAAACCCTGAAGTTGCACTATTGTACTTCAGGGATATTATTTTATGAAACTTTACCAATTATTCCGAATTTGATAAGGAAAGCTTTTATGCAAATGTGCACTATTGTCATTGTTTGAAAGCATGTCTGTGTTGAAGAAGGAATTCTGAATAGCGATTAATATTTCGGATCGATCTACAGCTCACATGGTACTATTATCTTCATTTGTATTCTTTTTCGTTATATGAATTGTTGTTGAAATCACTCTTGCTATTATCGCTTATATATATATATATGTGTGTGTGTGTGTGTTTTTGGTTGTTTATCGTATGCTCTTCTTTTAGACGTATATATGTATCGATGATATGAATAGTGAATGTAGTAACCTGTATGCATCGCTTCATTATGACTATTCATGTGAAGCAATCTTTGAATGATTGAACATCCTTTATTTATTTTACAGAGTCATCTATATGCCTGATAAATAGATAAAGATAATTTAACGCTACATTCCGAATGAATAAGTTGTTCTCGGGATTAGTATTAGTTTCCCTATTTTTGTCAATAGAATAAGTCATTCACCTATCACTTAAGCAATTTATTCATCACCTATCCATCCCTTTTATTTCATTATCGGGAAACTGGTCCCGTTATCTCCAGTCGGAGCCACCATTCCAAATGGAAAAGGAGTTGTACCAAGGTCCGGACCGAGTGGTTATCCCCGATGTTGTGGCAACGATTTCCGAGGCCTCAACAGTAGGTTAGATCATGATGATACCTCCTATCATTTAGTTGACTATTTTTGTTTAAAATTCAACTATGGTTATTTTTAATCAACAAAATATTACTTAATAGATGGGGTGGCAAGTGAGCTCATTAAGAGCTAGGGATGGCGTAAAATTTTTTGTAGTAACTATTTTCAAGTTAGGTAGTCTTGCTTCCCAAAAACTAATAACCTTCAAATGACTATTGAGAAATATATTTTTATTTGTTAATATTGGGGTTGAGGAAAAATTTGTTAGATAGTGACGAAAAGATTTAAATACAACTTTGTGATAATAATAATAAATTTTACAATATCAGGGACTTGACAAATTAAGAAAGTTGAAAATTGGCATGATGAAATCATCTTTGCATAATTATTCCTTAAAAATAATATTATGTTTATACATGAATAAGAATAAATTGACTACCCAATCATTATGTCAAACAGTACCTAGAACATTAAAAGTATTTCCCATTCACCAAGGAGAAAAAATTTAGAATTATCTACAAGTGTTGAATCAAAAGTGTGAAAATGGGCTAATAACAGTAGTTGTGACTGAGGTAACAACGATCGTGACTTAGGTAACAATAACTATGACTTTGGTAACAACAGCTGTACTTGAGGGAACAACAACTATGGCCTAGGAAATAATAGTTGCAACTAAGGGAACAATAGTTATGAATTAGGAAACAACTGTGAGTTAGGAGACAATAGTTGTGACTGAGGGAACAACAACTTTGAGTTAGGAACAACAACTGTGACTGAGGGAAAAATCACTGTGAGTGTTGTCTTAGTGGGCCTTGACCCAAGTCCAACATTATTTTATCCAAACAAATCCCTACACTACTGGCCCTTTCAACATCAATCCGCGAAGTGCAGATTGAAGTCTCACCCAAAGCGGTATGGGGAGATGCTAAAACCAAGTTTCTACACCCAACGATGGTAGTGATGTCATTTTATGCCCTAACTCTTCGTTCACGCATATCAATAATCGTTTTAGGGCATATCAATATACTCATAGTTGTTGTTCCCTTAGTCAAGGTTGTTGTTGCTTCCTAACTCACATATATTATTCCCTTAGTCACAAATGTTGTTTCCTAAGTCATAACTATTGTTTCCTTAGTTGCAACTGTTGTTTCCTAGGCCATAGCTATTGTTCCCTCAATTACAACTGTAGTTACAACTGTTGTTTGCAGACTCTAACCAAGAAAATAAACCACTTACTCACTTGTATAGTTACTCTTACTTCTACATTTACCCAGATCAGCTTAAGTATTTGATAACTTCAATATGCATTAATATGTTCTTCACGTAAACATATACTATCACTTGTGTTCAGATAACAATGTAAAACATATAGATTCGTGCATCAATATAGCATTAAATCATGAAACCATTATTCAGCATAACATAACCGCATTTATTCATAACAGAAGTAAAGAGATTAAACACAGATATTTCCAGAGTAATATTTTCTATTAATACTTTAGATCTTCTTATAGACTCTAACTACCCTGCGCACTCAGTTGTAGGGGTCTGTGCACTCAGTTGTGAACTTTTACCCTAGGCCTCTGTGCACACAACTGCAAAACCTTTTTTCTATTCTAATACTCTTCGCCCTTAGCTCTTATTGACCCATCAATCACTTCACGATCTTAGACTCTTCTAAGACTCTCCTTTTTATACAATCCCATGGTCCATGAACCATGGGTGGATCTTCTAAAGCCAACACAACTTACATAAAAGAAGAGCAGAAACCCTTTATGACACTTTACATCTACGTACTCCATGACCACACAATGTGGAGATTTTACACTTTACATGCAAAAACTTGGGATTTCTACCCAAAAAATTCGGCTTTTAACCCCAAAATTGACCCTAGGGGACCCTCTCCCAATAGGCTCGAAACTGAATATCCATGTGACTTCTTCATCCTCTCAGTGAGGTTGCACTCACTTGTTTTTCCGCCAACTACCTTGGTTAGATTCAACCCTGAATTGGGTAGTAGTGTGATCCTATAGATCATCATATTAGTTATAGGGATGGACTCCTCTAACCATAGGCACCCGTCGTGCACCAAGCACAACAACTGTTTGATAATAATCAAATTTATGGGGGTGTGGTGGAAATGTGGCACCCATTGTAGATTCAATAGTCCTTCCTTTTCCAACCCCTGAATCCACTTCACCGGCTCCATCATGGTGACAACCGAGTCCTTGTAGAATACTCTCTTTAAAAAATTATCAATAACCAGGTGGGGGAACCACTCCATGTCCACCAAGTCCCAATCGTCAAGATTTAGATGGGGGTCATGCACCAAGCGCGGTCCTTCAAAAATGCTCTCTTCTGGTAGCAGGGGTCTATGAAGGAGAAAAATTCCTTCGTTTGGGTCCTTCGAGACCTTCACCTTGCCCTGGCATGGAGGGATATATTCAGGAAGCTTCGATATAGGGTCTACTCCCTCGATATCAATGTCCTTTGCACCCTTGTCGAACTCTAGGTTTACTACCTTGCCTTTCTCCTGCGCGGTGGGCTTCTCTTTCTTCTGATGCCTCCTTGGTGATTCACGCACTGGTTGCGTCTCTTTCTATTTATCCTTCTTCATCTTGGAAACCTCTCTTGCCAGTGTAAGCTTTGGCCTAGTTGACCTTGGTGATTTTGGCACCATGGTAGGCACTTCCACACTTACGAACTTAGGGGCAACTTCCTTAAAGGCCATAGATCCTCCAACACTAGTAGTTTCCATGAGGGCCGACATGAGGCTATTCAAGAGCTGCTGGGTTTCATTAGGTAACTTATAAAACACTGAACTAGTCACCAAATCCTCAAAAACCATAGGATTCATGCGCAACTGATAGCATGACACATCAACTCTCCAAATGCAAAGTGTTTTTCCTTGGGCGACCATCTATAATTTATAGGCAAATTCGAATTCAAATCCAACTGTTCCCCCCAAAATATGCTCATAAATGTTAGATTGGTGGTAGATTTTCAAAGATCTTGCTCTTAATTTCAGCCTTAAATTCCACCCTCCCACTACTCTTAGTCATTTTCTCACTGTCAAATCATGAACAGTGACCGTAACGATCACTTTTTGGCTGCCCTACACTATATTTCCTTCTATAGCGCAACTCTCATCATGCTTTTACTGATGCTATGACATTCTTCCATCCTGTGCAGTCCCCCAATAGTGTAGCACTATAACCCAAGCAGTGTAGTTTATAGTTCCGTACCTCCTTTCAGTTGCCTGGAGTGCTAATACTATGCTTACATCATATAGTCATCTAGCTGGATCCACGGTGTATGGCTTCAATTGGCTGCCATTTACCTTTCCGGGAAATGGATCTCCATTCAATTTCACCAGTTGAACTGATACACCATCGGTAATCGCTTTGATGACATATGGCCCCAGCCAATGCATCCAAAATTTTCCTGGATATTTATCAAACTTGTTGTCGTATAATAACCAAATCTTTTACCTTGAAGGTGCATAGTTTGATGTGTTAATCGTTTCATGCCTTTTCGCGCTCCCTATAAACTTGCTGATCGAATCCAGCCAAAAATCAATCTTCTTCAAGCTCAGTCAGCTACGCGAGCCTCTCTTCTGGGGCTTCATGGTCAACCATTCCTATGAACGCCGCTATGCATAGACTAGGTACAATATACTCCATTGGCATTATTACGTCTATGCCATAGGCCAACCTGAAGGGTGTCTGTCCAGTCAGATTCTTACAAGTAGTTCTTGTGATGCAGGTAAGTTCCCTCTATGGACAAAGACAACCCCTCTAGCCTAAAGTGGCTCTCATCATAGCAAGACAAAGACAACATCTAATTCCTTAAATAGTTATCATTAAAGAGGCCTACCTTATACCGGTGTTTGATGAAGTCTTCGTCACGTCGCTTCAGCTATCACTTTCTTCTCCATAATGAATGACTCACCTGAAACAACATATGAAAATGACAAAACACATAATAGAGAACAATAATGAACTATCTACATATAGAGTCAAGGAACCATAAGCTATCAACATACATTTCATACATGATATAGGAAATAACCATTGATTGTATTAATGTAAGCAACAGTAAAGCTTACAACCACACCTTGATGTTGCAAGCTTCCTTGAAAGGTCTGATCAGTATGTCTCCATAAGCATTCACTCTCAAAGGTCTCCCAGAAAGACTGATGACTCTCTCTCACCCAAAAGCACAAGTATGAAACTAAGGCAATCACAACAAGGCTTCCTTCTTATAAAACGATTTCACACTATCAATCCACAACATGAAAGGCTATTCTCATATCTCACTAGCTATTGCTAGGATACCAACAATCCAAACTATAAGCTATCAATCCAACAAACCAAGAACTAGCTAATTGCTAACTATCAAGAACTTGCTAAGAACTCTGAAATAATTGATCATAGCCATGGAGGATGCTTTTATAAGAGGAGAAGGCTCCATAAATGAGGGGAGAGGAAGCTTATCTTCATGGGAGGTTACTCAAAAGGTGGAATCACCATCTCAAGTGAGGAAAGGTGAACTTCTTTGACCCAATAACCAGCTCCAAAACCACCCAAAAGCATTCTGTTTGAACTAATTCGCCATATCTGGGTCGTTGCATGTTAAACACTAAGACTCGAAACCATCACAGGTCAAACATTGAGACTCAAAGACAACATCACGAGGCGTTAGTTCATTCTAGGATATTTTAAAAAGGGGCAAACTTCAGGATTAATGAGCTTACGCAATCTTCTTGAGTAATATGGAAGATTTGGACACATATTTTGGTATATGAAAAAGAGGAGATGTCACTTAGAGACTAACTTTATCCAGTATCAGGGGATGTGGGGTTGGTGACAAAATACTGTGTAACAGATGCCCCCTAAAGCATGAAGGCCAAGAGAGTGGGAGGGGTGAAATGCTTTACGAAACTATAACTGAACCGGAACACCATCTTGGAGAACCTACAGATGCAACTACAAAGGATATCTCTGATAATGAAAGAAATACATGTATTCGAGTGTATAGGCATAGCCATCCAAAAGACAAATAGAAATGGTCTGTGGTATGGACACAACCATCCAGTCGATAAGACCATATGAAAATACCAGTATGGTCATAGCCATCCAAAAAGAATCAAGTATGGTCATGGCCATCCAATCAAAGAGTCATGTATGCAATCACGAACCAATCCATGCAACCCGAACTTATGTAATCTGAGTCTGGGGTCTTAAATCCAATCCACTCATAGTATAATTTCTAATATGCGAATAAATGTGTCAAAGTCGAGCATACTAAAAAATCACTTGATTATCAGTTAATGATGTGAATCGTTAACAAGCACGAGAGAAACCACTAGTAATGTCAATGGTTCTCAAGGTACTACTAGTACAAGTCACAAAGTGTGAAAAATTATTTGGAGTCAAACACATGAAATCACCCGCTCAAAGGACAATGATGCAAGCCTATCATTGAATGCGAAGAACTTGCCATTGAGGCATGCAAGCTCCAAGGTACCGGAAAGGAGTCTCTAGATCAACTTCTTGGATAATGAGTTGATGTTGACAGGAATTGATTCACCACAGGAGGGCCATAATGTTTCCCACATCAACGACGCAAGACAAAGGAACAAGATGATGATGGATGAAATAGAGAATCAGAGGAGGATGTAAGGATGTAAACTGCAGAAGGATTAAGCTCTTGAACATATTGGTGACATGACTTTGGAATGTGGCAGCATTTTGGTACCAAGGGATCGAAGGTCATGGGGAGACAGCAGGGATCGAATGGATTGAGGCAAAATTAAGAACCCAAAACCTGAAAGGAAAACAACAAAGTGAGGATATCCCAAACTCGATGAGAAGCAACAAAGGTGTCAATGTTCAAGAGCGACAAGCTGCTGTAGGTAATCAACAGAATATTTCCAATTTTTTCCCCCACCATTACTGGTGAGTACCCCAATTATTTTTGAAACAAAAGCTTCAAGCAGATATCATATGCTTGCAATATAAACTTGTCCTTCGAGCAAATCCAACCTAGTGAAATTTTAACGAGCCCTAGGGAGGAGAAGCTCGGGTCTCATCATGCTGACGAGTCCAATGTCATTAGGGTTTAACGAGTCTGACATAGGTAAATCATGGAGTATTTTTCATGTTCAAAGAGTTTGAAAAAGATGTGGAAAATAAAAATCCAAAGGGACCCTTTTCGTACGTTTCTGTCTCTCGAGCCTAAAAAGGTAGAAAATGATACTTGAGAGAATCGATTGACTATTGCAGTCATGGAGTACTTTTCATAGATAGTGCCTCCAGCCCGAAAAAGTAAAAAACTTACTAGGGACACAACGTTTCGTAACCATTAACAAGCTCAAAATGACAAGGGCTCGACAATCTTTCCACATTTCAAGAGTCAGAAAAGAGCTTAAAGTTGGCTCGGAAAAGGTTTTTGTGATACTTCTTGAGTATATAATCCATTCATCAGTCATCACCAATGCTCAGAACATCTGTCACTACAAGAAAATGCAAGCATAAGATCTTCTTTAGAAAAACTTGCATATAGGTCAAAAACCCTAATTTCAAACCTTAAGGAAAACCCTAATTTTTTTGAAAAAAAGATTATTAAAGACACATTATGGTGAAAAACTATTTTACTTGTGTTTTTTGACTGTGGTAAAAAAAACTTCAAACATTGCGTACCTAAGTGATCGATTCCAGGAAACTCAATGGTCCATTGCTTCTTGTGCTTCCTCCAGGTAAATATCTGATCCCTATCTTTCTTTTTCTACCAAATTTAAATGAAATTTCATGTTTTAGACCGATATTTGAAGAGGTTTTTTGGGCAAAAGATTCTACCTCGGTCGTCACAAGTTTCCCCCTCGCAATTGCAACGACCGAAAAGTTTGCATGGGGAAAAATGGGATCATCGCATGAAAGTGATGTACACCTACGATGACCCCAGTATTTATGAATTGTGAAAATTGACCTGTCGCAGTTATTTTAAAAACAACTGCGACAAGCACCAGAACCAAAAGAACTTAATTTTTACATAGTTTTAAAACATGAAAAATGGTTGAATGGCTTTTAATAAAATATGTTTGTGCATGTAGGGAAACACAATGTCTTTCTCTTGGCAAGAACGCACTCATGCTGATGATGATGTGAATGGGGCAGCCGATCCTCATTGCCAGTATACCTTACAGAATTGTGGGCTATTAAAATTCTTCTTAACACCACTACTAAGAGCTCAATTGGACCTCTTGGAGTATCTGATCTGAGCGTGGAATCCAAAGGAGGGAAAATTTGTCATCTGTCGGTAGGAAATTGAATTTTATTCCACAAACATCTATTTTTTGATTGGATTGTCATGCCGGGGGGAGAGACCTCACATGGTGGGTACTCGAGTTACTGGAGACTCACTAGACACTCTTATTGCAAGAGTGTGCCGAGGAGCACGGAAATCATCTACCAGTTGGAAACTGTAGATTACCTCGGTGAATGATTTGTCATTGTGGGTTTTGCTATTCACTATCACTAGGGAAGCTAGCTCCCAAGCCTAGCATGAGGCAACCAAAACTCAACTGCGGTTAGCCTTAGATTGTTTAAATCCCACTATGTTTGACTAGGCAGAGGCTATGTCTCTCAACATGAAGAGACAATTGAACAAATGCCATAGAGGTGAGACAAAATAGTTTGGTTATTTTTGATCTTGGTACCGCTCACGCTAGAGTGAGTACCAATCCTTCAGAAGTAGGACATCATAGTGGGATGGCTAGGACCACGAGAGAAACGGTTTACCCATTGGGATCTTGTGATGTTGCATGGAGGCAGTGGACAGCTTGTGTCTTGGGGTCCAGAATTTATCGAGTGGATGAACCATCAGCAGGTCGTAGTCAAGGATTGGCCATACACTGGGATGGAATTCAAGGGCGACCTAGACATGTTTCTTCCTCCTGGAGAACAGTGGGATGAGAGAGGTAAAATACTCAGTTTGACCGACAAACTTTTTGTAATGTATTTTTTGTTGCTTTTGGATTTTAAATATACATGTGCTAATTATTATGTTCAATTCTTTGCAGATGTTGGAGCTGGGAGACCTGTAGGTCTTGCTCCTACTGCCTAGAGGGCTACTAGAGAGATTGACCTACCACCTTCGGGTGGAGATGCTGAGGAGGAGATAGCCTGGAACCTAGGGGGCTTGACTGAGGGGATCCCAGATTACTGAGGATTCAAAGAAATCCCCAGATAGTACCAATGACACACCGTGGGTGTGTTGAATAAGATACACCAACTGCTTAGATGAGTGGTCTGAGCAGTAGTCTGCTATAGAGAGCATCATCCATAGTAGACTTCTAGCTTTTGCTTTCTGTAAATTTTGAGAGACATGTGTCTCGTGATGTAACTTGAACACACATATTTTTTGGACATATACATATATTTTTTGAGTGCCATGGTGCACAACACATGATATACATATATCTATATTTTACTGCATCTACTTATTGTGTCTGAATGCTTGCGCAAATGTCTATCTAATACTTGATTTGCTAATGCATCAGTTAACGTATTTAGCCTTATAGGAATGTGTTGATATGTGATATAATTAAAATTTCTTTCCAGTAAGTGAACACCTAAATACAACCTTAAGATTTTAGGGTTTCTGATGGAATAACACCCATTAAGTTGAAGAAAAACAAGCTGGGAGTCCAGGTTCACAATCAACGTGTGAATATTGAGGTCAACAGCCTCAGCTAGTAGTTCGATGATGGTGCTATATTTAGCAACATTGTTTGTGGTACACCCTAGAAAAACACCTTGAAGGTCCACTAACTCACCCTGAGGATCATAGATCACCAATGCCATGGAGGAAAGACTCCAGGTACTATGGCAGGCACTATTAGCCTTGCTGGCAAAAGGCCCACAAATGGATCCATATAAGCTCTTGAAGTCTCCAAATTCGCTTATAAACATGCCAATGGATCCATTAATGCCCTTGAAATATTCAATTTTTTCTCAAAGATCATCCAATGATCAAAATCAACGCAAGAGGAAAGCCCTTGGAAGGGCAAAAACGCAATATCAAGAGGTTAAAATGCTTAAAAAGCCATGAAAACCCCACAAATGCATGCTTAAATAGAGGAATGAACAATCGTCATTAGATCTAGCCGATCAATGGTCCAGATCTAGGTGGCTGATCGCAATCGGTTGGGCAGAGGGGATAGTCTAAAGGTGGGCACATGACACTACCAATCAAAGATCGCCGATGATCGGATTGGCGGGTCGCTTTGGCAAGGAGCATATGTTATATATATAAAGGCTCTGGGATTGAACGACTCACAATTTCAATTCATCGCATCGGCGCTATACCAAGGGGTGGGGCCTACACACATAAATACAGGCGACCTGATACCCAGACCCAACCATAGTATATATGAGAATTCATAAAGTTTGAAGTCCGCACCAAAGCCATTTTTAAAACATTTTCCATGTATTTTGTTATATAATGAAATACAAAGGAAAACAAGGGCAGTGCGATAGCAATGGAACCCAGACCCGATGGGTTTCCTAAAGCAAATTATCTATGTTTCCAGGTTCGCAAAAGCCCATTTTTTAATGTTTTTGTGTGTTTTCGTTGTTTATATGAAATACGATGGAACCTTTGGCCAGTGCCGATTGTGATTATTTTTGGTGTTTTTCACCTTATTGAAAAATACAAAGGGAAGATAGGAATATGCCTTTTGCAGCTTGCGATGGTAATGAAGGTAGACTTGATGAATAATTAAACCATATTTTAGGACCTTTGAAGCCCAAAATACACAAATAAGGTGGGATTTATCAGTGATGGCTGTGTTTTCTATTTAAAATAGAAATATACATTGTTTTCCATAGAGGTCCACCAGAGGGCAGTGCTATTCTGCTATAACAGAAGCATGCATGTTTAAATCATTGGAAGGGCCATAGCATGTTGCAGCTAGAAACAGAAAGATCAGGGAGCTTAGATAGCGGAACAACCACACCAACAAACATTATGGAGCATCTCTGGCACAGGAGAACTCCCAGATAGCACAACAAGCCACCAAAAATATTTGAAAGCGGTTACTCTACTATCAGAAGTAGAAAACTTCGATCCCATGCTTGCCTAGTTGGCACCAAATCAATTAAAAATGCATAGAAGGAATATTAAGACTTCAAGCCTCTTAGAGCGCAGTAGCATTGTAAACAGGCTATAAATAGTTGAAAGTAAGATGTAATATTGGTTCAACTTTTGGAGATTATTCCTCCTCTATTCATTCAAGCTTCTCATCTTCATTCTAGCAATATAAGATTCTTTTGCCATTATATGTTCAATGTCCATTCTCTTTTTTCTATGCTTGCACATGAATAGGTTATTCATGTTTTCTGTTGTGTCTAATGCCAGATTATTGTCATATTATCTCTGCTTTGATAAACTAGATTTGCAATCTTCTTTGCTACCTATAGCTAGCCATTCATTTATGTTTATATATGTAATTTGCTGGTACAGTCAGTGTTTTACATCTATCTACTGAATCTATAAATTATTGAGAATTGGTGGTCTAAAGCCTTGTATTGGTGAGAGTGTTCATGCATGTCTTGAGTGAGAATAGAGCTTAAATGGTTATCTAACTTGATCCAAACCCTCATTTATTCCAATAGTTCAGAGAACAATATTGAAGATTATATGCTACCAAGCATCTCTGAGCTACATCCTAGGAGAGTTTCTTGGAGTGATAATAGGCACCATCAGTGAAACCGATATAAGGTGCAACAGACATCTACACAAGAAGTAAAATGACACAATAAGCGACAAATGCTTACATACCAAGCCCAACATGTACAAAATTAAAAGCACACTTATGTACAAAACATATGCACAAAATACTCATGCATAGTATTTTTAAGATAAATCCCATTCCGGGGCTTATCCAAAGGGCTTCCTTCATAGTCAATTAGCTCATAGGCCCCTTTTTGAAAAACACATTTCACAATATAGGGCCTATGCCACATATGTTTAAATTTACCTGCCCCCAACTTATCATTTGCTTGATCGTATAGCAGGACTAAATCTCCTTCACTGAAAGAATGAGGGTTAATAGTCTAATCAAAGTGAGTTTTCACTCTCTTCTTTTGTGCTTCAATGACTAAAGAAGCAAGTCGTCGAGTCTCATCTAGCCACTCTAGATAAAGAAGGAATTCTTCCACGGGAGTAGTATTCGAGAGCAATTCGATAGCTAACTTGAGAGAAGGTATTTCGCATTCAATCAGAAGGGTAGCTTCCAGATCATAAACCAATTGAAATGGTGTGAATCCGGTTGCATCCTTCACCAAGGTATGGTAGGCCCATAAGGCGAAAAAAACATCAAGTGCCAGTTGGACTTGTGCATTCCAATGGTACGCTGAAGCATTGTAACCAACACTTTGTTGACGACTTCGACTTGGCCATTGGCCTGAGGGTAATAAGGATTCGAACTATCGTGACGCAAGCCTAACTGGGTTGTTAGCTCAATCATCATATAACCACAGAAATGAGAATCGTTATCAGTGACAATAGCCTGAGGTGTTGGCATTATTGTACAGGTATTGTCCTTGATGGCAATTCACTCATATGAAAGATCACAGCATATCAGGTAAACAGAAAAGAATTTACAAATCAGTCCTCACAGAATGAAGAAATAGAGGTATACGCAAGTTCACTATTGACCAAGCTGCATATACACGCAGGCTCACTGTATACAAGTTGCATATACGTACACATGCAGTTTCACAAAAGGAAAAGCACGTATACCTTGGAAAACTAAGTTTTTGGTCCATGGTATTTTGATCCATGGTATTGATCCAAGGTTTCTGATCCAAGGTATTAACCATAGGTATTTGGTCCAAGGTATTGGTCCTAAGTGGTTTTGCTCCATGGTATTGAGAAAGGCCTAAAACTATAAAAGGAGGAGAGGATCATTAGGCCAAGGTGTGCAAGTATCGAATATCTGCTGAAGTGTGAGATCTAGTATGTAGGTTACTAGGTTATGGTGCATTGTTGGATCTGAACCAAGGATGAACCTTAGCGGATGATGAGGGATAAGATCTAATGATGGATCGAGATATTAAGGTGTTAAATGAACTACCATTATGTGTTTTTTCTCATGTATATTCTAGATCTAAATATTGACGCATATATTATTCTATAAATGATATGATCTGGGTATAACTGAAGTCTGGAATATCTACAGAATTATGAATTAATATTTGCAGATGTATACACTGGTTGGCTTTGATAAAAACATGTATACATGCAGGTTCGACACATGAAAGCAGTGTATACCTTATAAAATATGTTTTATTTGTTTTTGTTTGTTGTTGCAGAGTTCTGGGTTCTAGTTTGGGTTTTGGTTACTGTATTTTGGTGATAGTATTCTGAATGATTAGAGTTATGGGTTTTCAAAGTGATTGATTGATTCGATTGTGGTTGGTTCAAAAGGTGATTGGTTGATGTAGATATATTTGATGATTGAATTACACTTATGATGTTGTTGATGGATCCAGTCTGAAAATTTATGAAACATGGCCACTCGAGGAAGAGAAAAGGTCGTAGCCTTCCGTAGGTCAGCACCTACGTACCAACAAACATATCGGCTAGTACAAGAGCTAAGGGGGTTGTAGCTCCCTTCCAGTAGTAGCTAGAAAATGAGAGAAGGTTGCAGCCTTTTACAGGTAGAAGCTTGTGTACTGGTATAAGTCTTCACCAATACAAAATTATAAACAGAATTATCTTATTATTAAAAGAAGACAGAGATGACAACAATAGGTGGTTTTTACCCACATTGAGTTTCCACCTTATATCTTGGTGTTCACGTGTGATGCTTATGATTTATTCTTCTTTTACTACACTGTCTAATTAATATCTGACATACTAGTTAAAGTTCATTACATGATAAAATGGGTAAATGAAAAAGTGCTCTGCATATACGCTGGTTTCTTTAATAACAGTCACGTGTACATGCCGGTTGACTTAGCTAAAGTAGCGTATACAAATCTTCCTATGGAAATGAAAAATTATTGAGTTACTAATACTGATTCACCCCCCCCCCCCCCCCCCCTCTCAATATTATTTCCAACAATTAGTATCAGAGCAGGTCCTTCTGAAGAAGCTTGATCGCTTGAAGGAAGATCCATCATCATGAGTAATCAAGAAAATGGGGAATCCATTAGACTGCCAATATTTGATGGGAGCAACTTTGTTTGTTGGAAGATAAGAACCACAACATACCTTCAATCACTTGGAACAGATGTCTGGGAAATCGTGGAAGGAGGATATACATTTCCATCAGCAATTCCTACAGATATGGCAAATAAAAAGCAATATGAAACCAATTCCAAGGCTAACAATACATTACTGGGAAGTCTGTCACAATCAGAGTTTCTCAAAATTATGCAGCTCAAATCAGCCAAATAAATATGGGACAAAATCGTTCTAAGCTATGAAGGAGACTCTCAGGTAAAACGTGTTAAATTGCAAACTCTCAGAATTCAATATGAAACTCTTAAGATGCACAATGATGAAAGTGTTGCTAGTTACTTCTTATGTATAGATGAGGTTGTTAATTGCATGAAAAATCTGGGTGAAGAGATAAAGGAAGCTACCTTAGTTGAGAAAGTTTTAAGATCCTTGTCTACTAAGTTTGAATCAAAGGTATCTGCCATAGAAGAAAAACAGTATCTACAGACTATTACTATGGCATACCTTCACGGAATCCTAACTGCCTTTGAGATGAGAAAAGGAGGCCCTTCAGATATGAGAGAAGCCACATTTAAAGCTTCAGCAAAAGGAAAAGAAGAACTCAATGAATCAGGACATATTTCAGAAGAAAAAATGAAGTAAACTTTGTCAAGAAGCTTTAATGGGGTTCCGGAAGATTTAGAGGTAAACTACGTTTCAAATGTTTTGCCCATGGTAGAGTTGATCATTATGCTACAAAATGTCCTCATAAAGATAAATATGATAAAGGGAAGGAATCTACAAAATGGAATAGAAAACAAAGTGTAAGTAAAAAGAGCTACTATACTCATGAAGATAGTGATGGATTATAAAATAGTGATGAAGATGAAAGTAGTAATGACTATAGACTTCTAGTGGCTTATGAAGATGATAAATTTTTGGATGCTTTAGAAGAAGATGAAATTCATGAGGAAATTTCTAAACTCAAACTCTGTTTAGAAGAAAACAATATGATTATAGAGACCTTGACATATCAACTTGTTGAAAGAGAAAAACACAATGAAAAACTAGAATGTGAAATTGTGGGTCTAAAAAAGGATCTTGAGAAAACAAAATCTCCTAATCTTAGATTTGCTAAAGGATCAGAAACCTTAAATGAAATTATCAAAGTGCAACGTTCTCCTCTGATAAAGACAGGTCTTCAATACATTGAAGAAGCACCTCAATCAAAAAAGTTGTCAACCTCCACTAGAAGCTATCTTGATGCAGCAAAGAACAATGAACAATATGACAATCATCAGCAAAGGCATAAGGCAGATCACTAGGTAAATCAGCCTCAATTTGCTCCAAGGATGAATAGAAGTCACAACCAAACTCAGGTAAATCATACTCAATTTGTTTCAAAGATGAATAGAAACCACAATCACTAGATCAATAGATTTGATAATCACAGGAAATTCTTCAATGGTCAATGTTTCTCATGTCATAATTTTGGACACAAAGCTGCTCAATGTGTTGCTTACAAAACCATCATGACTAGAGAAGCACGAAATTAGGGGAATGTGACAGGGATCAGGAAAAGTTCCTATAATAACTTTTCTCTTCCTGAAAATGAAATAGAATGCTCAATCTGTAACAACTTTGGCCATGAAGAATCTGAATGCAGGAGTAAATTTCGGAAACTATCTCAAAAGGAGCAAACTCTATTAAATCCCAAAATATGGAGAAAGAAGGAACCATAAACAAAAATATGTGGTATAGCCTTGTATGCATAAGGACAAGAAAACTAGTGGTACATCGACAGTGGATGGTCAAAACGCATGACAGGTGACAAAGAAAAACTACACTCATATAATGCCTTAGAAAAGGAAAAGAATGTCTCATTTGGAAATGACTCTCCTGCTATCATAAAAGGTAAAGGATCTATTCTCTTGAAAGAAAATGTTAAAGCTGGGAATGTTATGTATGTTGATGGTTTAAAGCATAACGTGTTGAGTGTGAGTCAAATGTGTGATCAAGGAAATGAAGTGGTGTTTCGATCAAATGGATGTGTTGTTCATGAGCTTGATACAAGAGAAACCATAATCAAAGGTATGAGAACTCCAAACAACCTATACATACTTAAGGGAGGACAACAACAGTGCTATCTAAGCAAAAGTGATGAAAACTGGCTATGGCATAGAAGATTGGGACATCTAACCTTTTCTCAAATAAGAAAAGCTTGCAGATTCCAGGTTGTTCATGATCTTCCAGATGTCAGCATTCCTAAAAATACTATATGAAAATCATGTGAATTCGATAAGCAGACTAGATCTCACTTCGTCGAAAAGGAAGGGTCAGCTAGTAAGCCTCTTGAACTTGTTCATACTGATTTATGTGGACCATCAAGGAAAAAGTCACCTCATGGAGAAGAATAATTTATTTTATTCATTGATGATTTTTCCAGAATGTGTTGGATAGGTATTCTAATGCATAAAGATGAAGCATTTGAAATTTTCAAAGCATTCAAAGCTTTGGTTGAAAATGAAGCAAATCGCAAAATCAAATGCCTCAGATTTGATAGAGGAGGGGAATTTACCTTGGATGAATTCTTTGACTTTTGTGAACAACATGGAATAAAAAGGTAGTTCTCCACCACAAGGACTCCTCAGCAAAATGGAGTGGTAGGAAGGATGAACAAAACTATTCAACAGATGGCTCGAGCTATGCTAGATATATCTCAAACTCCTACAACCTTCTAGGGTGAAGCTGCATTCACCGCCATCACTATTCTCATCCAAGCAAATGTTCAGGTAAACAACACTCAAACTCCACATGAACTTTGGTATGGTAAGACTCCTACTATAAAATACTTCAAAGCCTTTGGAAGAAAATGTTACAACAAAAGGATTGACGAAAAACTTGGTAAGTTTGAACCCAGAGCAGATGAAGGTATTCTTCTTGCTTACTCTTCCCAAAGTAAAGGATATAAATGTTATAATAAAAGACTTGGGAAAATTATTGAAAGTATTGATGTTGTGGTTGATGAAGCATGAAAAAATCCAAAACAGATAAAAACTGAAGATTATGACAATGAAGAAGATGAGGATCATTTTCCCACATCAAATCACGCTGATTCTGAGGAGGAAACCAATGAAACCCTAGAAGAAGAGATAACGGTAGAAGAGAAGACTCTGTTGGGTCCCTATAATACTAGTGATTAACCCATTACTATTGTAGTTGTACCCCTTATTAATATTGTTGTGCCCCTATTGTCCCCATATTGTTATTACTGTGCCCCATAGAATCCCTCTATTGTTATTTTTGTAGCTTTATATTATTATTGTTAGGTCGGCTAGGTTATATGTGACTCCTTAGACTCCTATATATAGAAAGGAGGTTTTATCATTTGAATCATCCAAGAATTGTTCATTTATGTAATGTAAAGGAGGTTTTCCCCCTCGAAGAGGCTGAATTCTAAGGCGTTGATCTATATTTTCTATCTTTTCTTGAGCTGGTTTCATAACATTTGGTATTAGAGCTTTGGATTCTAGGGTTTCACTGCTCCAAACAGGTCATCGTGGAATTTTCGCTATAAATTTGTTTATGAGCTGTTTCAGAAGCTAAAACAAAAACCCATTTGCGAAGACATTGCGCTGAATTTCAGTTCCGAATTTCAGATATTTTCGCGCTATATTTTTGGAGATATGAAGTAAGGAAGCTGGTCCTTTTGCATAATCCTGAATTACATTCAAAACAGGTGACCTAGGGAAAATTGTCATAACTTTCTCTCTGAGCATCAGATTGTAATTTCGTAATATGGTACAAAAAGAGGACAGGTTGTTGTTTCTTGTATACATTGTTTAGAGCTAAAGGTCAAAATAGGGACACGTTGCATGTCGTACAAGTTCGCTCTACTAAATTAGTCTATAATCAGGTCACTGTGGGAGATTTGGCATACCTCTTCATTGGAGAATCCAATTGGGGTTAGACTAGTGGCATTGGAAAGAGGACATAGAGGGCTACCATAGGTTACAATTTCAGAACTGGATGATCTGAAATTACAAAGATACATCAAAGGCAATACCGAGCTCCTACAAAGTGAAAAAAGGTGTGTATATTTATTAAAATGTTTTCTTAAGCTTGGTTTGAAAAATTATTTTGAAGGAATTCAAAGGGCATAGTGAAGCATTATTATCAGTAATTAATGCCCCGAAGAAAGAAAATGGAAACACCTAGTAGGCGACCTGAAAGCTCTAGCATGACTCATGAAGAAGAGGAAGAAATGCAACATGATATATCAAAATTACGAGACCAAGTGCAACAAGTGCCACTTGCACAAAAAGGAACAGAATATAAGATGGATTGTTTAAAGAAAGGTGTAGAAGCTAAGATGAATGGCATGGAAGCTAAGATGGACGATTTGAAGATAGATTTGAAGACAGACATGGAAGAACTGAAGAAGTTGCTACAAGAAAGGGTCACTAATGGTGAAAGGGTAGTAAAGGAAACTCATGATGAGAACAAAAGAAATGTTAATCATGATTCC
>APFE030817796.1:35891-54671 GCA_000404065.3 Pinus taeda | reverse complement strand
CCCTCTATTGTTATTTTTGTGGCTTTATATTATTATTGTTAGGTCGGCTAGATTATATTGTGACTCCTTAGACTATAGAAAGGAGGTTTTGTCATTTGAATCATCGAAGAATTGTTCATTTATGAAATGTAAAGGAGGTTGCCCACTCGAAGAGGCTGAATTGTAAGGCGTTGATCTATCTTTTCTTAAGCTGGTTTCATAACAGAGAGTAATTTTAATTTTGAATTAACCAAATGTAAATAAGAATTAAACCTAATTTTTTCTTGTACAAATCAATTTTTTTATTAGTTGTAAATCTCTATATGTGTGGGTAGAGAGAGAGAGAGATTTTCTTGTGCAAATCATTTTTTTAATTTTATACCAAAAAAAGGGTTTGTATTTTAAGAAATTTGATTTTATTTAACACTTGGTAAATCTAAAATTAAGATAATCTATATTGGTATTAGATTATTTATATTAGTTGTAAATCTCTGTATGTGTGGGTGGAGAGAGAGAGAGAGAGAAGAGAGATTTATTTTTTAATTTCATTTTAAGATAATTTAAAGTATTAATTTGTTTTAATATATTTGTTTCGATTGTAAGTTCATGTAGGAGTGTGATACAATTTGTAAATTTTATTTTAATTTTAATTAATTTTAATTCATTTGAATTGATTGCAAATTTATATAAGATTTTCTATATTTTTATTTTTATTTTTTTATAGCAATTAATATTTTATTGATATACATATCATAGTATTATTAAAGGAAAAAAGTTCATCCTATGTTTACTTCCCATCTGTATAGAGCCATTTGTTGAGAAAAAAAGGAAACTAGATATGAAAAACATTCAAGATTAGCAGATTGGCTTAGAGTTAGAGTTGGAAACTAGAATTGGACTCGCATGGCCCCGTGGAGGTTGTGGATTGTTTCACATAATTCGAAAGTATTTTTCCAAATGAGGTAGCCTTCGACCCAACTTATTAAGATGTCTATAATTCTGTTGCAGGTACCCATGACGGTGGTCTAGTGACTGGTCTATATTATGTCACATCTCCTATTTTGAAAAGTGTAACTAGGTTCAGTCTTCATAATGACATGTGTAATCATGATTTTATGTAATTGATGTAAAGAAGAAATATAAAATTATTTTTGTAATGCTTGTCATGGGTTTCATGCTCAAAGAATTTTAGCTTTAGTTGAGTCTCCCATTGTGATCCTTTAGGATTAGTCATCATGTCATAAAGTCTATAGAGTCAATGTCAAAGATGAAAGATCCATTTGGGCATGCAATTTATTGTAAAAGAAAAATTTGTGAACACCCCAAGACCATGTAAGAAGGTCACGTTGAAGTAGACCTTAAGGTAAATCTAGAAAGGCATGTAGACCTTGTAAATGAGAGAGGTCAACTGTTTTTGAGGAGAAAACCATTATATATAGGCAACTCAACCTTCATTTGTAGACAAAATTTCGGTAAGGATAAGAGGGCAGAAAGAAGTGTGAAGTTGATGAAGAAGGAATCCTATAACCAAGCGAAGGAAGGAGGAACATAATCAAGGATATTTTTCGATTTGTTTTGGGTTGATCACTCCACATGTTCTAGAAGTAGATGTTGTCCACTGCTATAGAAGTTGAGGTATGACAGTCAAACTTGAGGGCCATAAGGTAAAAGAGAAGGTGGATCTCAAGCCTAGCTACTAAGGAAGAAGTCTCCATCTAGAGAAAGATAAATCAAGGTTCAAATTTGGTTAGCCATAAGTGTTAAGGTTTCTGAAGCAAGGCTAAAAGTTATAGATTTGAACCAAAATTTGAAGGATAGCCAAGCTCGTGAGAAAAGGAAGAAGTTTGACTATTGTTGACTCAAGGAGGAAAAAGTTAGATCAAGAAGGCTTGTGACTTGGTCGTGGAGAGGTTATCATGTCAAGGGTCTTGGTCGTGGTCTTGGTATTCATCAATTGAAGTCCCTATAATAAGAATAATTCATTTTTGGTTTTCCTCTCAAGTGGGAGAGGTTTTGGCCCTGGTTGATTGCCTACATTCTATGTCTATTGTCTCTTTATTGTTTATACTATGGTAGCTATTTGATGAAGAATAACACTATAATAATATAAGTAAAGAAAAGATCTTAATCTAAAGAAGTAAAAAACATTCACCAATTGTTATCAACAAAGAGAAATATCATAATCCTAATGCCATATATTTATCAACATGTTATCAGAGCTAAGATGATAAATAAAGGAGAGGGCATCTCATAAAAGGACACACAAGAACTTAAGGATAAAATCTTGAAGGATACCAAAGTAAAGTCAAGATCTACAAAGAATTTCAAAACCATAGATCAAAGAAGAAGTCTTGAAAGACCACAAAGACCCTACTCAAGTTGAAGGAACTTACAAATCAAAGTTTCTTGTAGACTATTTATTCTAGAGAAGGAAGATCAAGGACATTGTCAGCATCTTCAAAAGGTTCGAAGGCAATCTCACTTTCATTGAAGCAAGGTCCTTACGACTGAAGGACATCATCAAGAAGTCATCATTAATCATCATCAACAAGGACATCACCATCAAAGGATCTAAAGTGATCTCTCTCTTTGTTGGGTCAAGGATCATCCTTGAAGAGAACTATCTTCACTAATAATTTTTTTTTCTATTAACTATATCATCATCAAATTCAAGGAGGCAAAAAGTGGGATAAGAATATTCACAAGTAAGTATATTTTTGTTTGAATCTGTCAAAATGTATTTTTGCAAGGAAAGAAAAAAACTAGTTGGGGCTTCAAATTATCTTGCATGGACAAAGAGGGCGAATCTGAATCTTAATGAAAATGAGGTTATGGATCATGTCAAAAGCTATATCACCAAATCATTGAAATAAGATTCTCAAGCACTTGCAAAGTTTATGAAAGGGGAAGTAAGGACTCAAAGGATTCTCATAGAATCCATCAAGGATCCCCTCATTCCTTATGTATCTAGACTTGACACTTCAAATTAAATATGTGACAAATTGGTAGAGTTGTTTTCTGTAAGCACTACAGGATACATTATCTCTCTAAGGAAATAACTCTACAAGCTAAGGATATCAAAAGAAGAAGGGATAGGATCATACTTTATGAGGATATTTGAAATAAGGGATCAACTACAAGGTTTGGGTGAAATAATGTTTGACAAAGACATGACCACTGCAGTACAAAGTGCAATATCATAGGAATGAGGTAACTTAAATTATTTATGGGAAGAAAGAATCCACTCCATTCTAGGATTTATGATCTCTATGTAAAATTTAAGAAACCAGACTGAAGGATAAAATTGATGTGGGATCAAGTGAACAAAATCAAGCATATTCCACAATGACAAAGAAAGGGAAGATTTAAAAAGTTTGGTCCCCAGAAAAAGAAGAAGAACATGATTAAGATTCAATGTTATGGATGTCAAGAATATGGGCATTACAAGAGATATTGTCCTAAGCTAAAGAAGGATACGAACAAAATGGGAAGAGAAGAAGCCCATATCACCAAAGAAGTAGAGGAAGTTGAAAAGAAGAAGTCCAAGAAAGAGGAAGTAAAAGATCTCTATTACGAATGAGATAGTCTTCCTCACCTAGTTCTTTTCAAGTTCATATTTTCAAGTTTTATGTTGTAAGATATGGCTATCGTAAGTCACTAAGGAAAATGATAGGATGCATCATGACATCATAGAAGCATGAAAATCAATAGCTCGTGAAATCATCATAAAGAAGCATGAAAGACAACTGAAGTCTATGGTAGTCACTTATGGAAGGATATAACTCTTGGTAACCTCATTAGAAGCATAAGTGGTACTTATGGGAAAAAAATAAAAGTCATCTAGTACAAATCTCATCATAGATCAACCAAAATGAAACATCTATTTGATAAGGATAATCAAGATCCTCTATTGGAATATTCATCGGAAGGTTCACCAATCAAAAGGAAGTGAGTGTTTCATCAAGAATTCCAACTCATAGGAATACATGGGAGGATGGTATGATGTCAAAAAAATGTGAAGCGGATCAAGGAATTGAAGATATTTCAATCAAGGAAGCTACTGAAAGAAGTCTAGATGACCTAAAGAAAAATGAGGCATTTATGCTTGTATTTGATAATGTAGAGTAATGTCATATGGTTGCAGGTAACATGGGTTAATTTTTTATCTCAAGAGCATGATCAAGAGAAAGGTTCTCCTCCTTTGAAAGGATGTAGGAAGGAATGGGTCACACATCGACTAGATGAAATCAACATAATATGTCCTCATATGAAATATGAGGTGGTTGACGAAAATTGGAGGAACTCTGATTAGAAGTTCCTAGAAAAGAAATTTGTGAAGAATGAATGGAAGAGATCATGAAAAGTGTAACCATTTAAAAAAGGCAATCAACATCCAAGAATAAAATATTTGATTGTGAAATCTCCATGAAAGATATGAAGACCTTGAGTACATCTGAAAAATAAAAAGACCCTTGAAAAATATATATATTTTGGAGATATGTCAATATGTATGCAGGATGCTGATGTAAATCGGAAAATGTCATGATGAAAGACCATCACAAAGGTAATTTTGATTTAATGTTAATTTCTTATTTTTGAATAATATTTGGATGAGATTATGCATGGCTTCCAAGGGAAGAACTATGGATGTCTTCCACCACTAAAAATCCTGTGGTGGGATAAAATGTCCTTAAGGAAACATGATATGAAGAAGGCAACATGGCATGAAGGAAAACTAGATATGGACTAATGGATCACTTTCAAATGAAAGGAATAATGACATAACTGACTCGTCGATGAAAGTGATGGATGGTCTATACCCCACAAAAGGTCGCAAAAGATGTAGAATCTATGAAAAAGAAGAAATTCATGTCATCAAAGGAAGGAGTTCTACAAGCATTTGGTTGTCCCATGATCTCCACCTAGAGAGCAGTTGGAAGTAAGTCCTTGGTTAAGAGGGAGCTTGGTCAAGTCCTTAGTTAAGAGGGAGCTTGCATACATTCCTTTAGTGGAATGGAGATTTCCTCCCTAAATTGAGTGGGAGAGATAGACACATAATTCTTGTATTCACTTGGGAAGATAGAATGGAGGGCTGGGTAAATATATGGCATCTGATACTCTTTGAGGATGAGTTAGGGAATCCAAGATAAGAGTAGTCATAGAGGACTGATATTCTTTGAGGAGTGGGAATCCAAGATAAGAATAGTCCTGATGGAACATACTCTGAGAGAACCCAGGTGGGCTATGTTTTCAGAGAGACAATGATGAGGGTGTCTATACATCATTGGTCTTGCCATCATTCATCTATGATCTTGTGGAGAGATAGAGCGGTTAGTTAAGGCGTTGCTATGTGACAATGACGGATGATATGATGCTATACAACTGGGTTACCAATCTGACTCTTCTTACGATAATTCCTCAGATTGATAATGTCCAAGTACCTTGTATGGATTATGAATTCCTCCCTAGTTAAGAGGGAGTGTTGAAAAGTGTAATTAGATTTTGTCCTCATAATGGAATGTGTAATCATGATTTTATGTAATTGACGTAAAGAAGAAAAATAAAATTATTTTTTTAATGCTTGAGTTATGGGTTTCATGCTCAAGGAATTTTATTTTTAGTTAAGGCTCCCATTTTGAACCTTTAGGATTAGTCATCTTGTCATAAATTCTATAGAGTCAATGTCAAAGATGAAAGACCCATTTGGGCATGTAATTTATTGTAAAAGAAAAATTTGTGAACCCTCTAAGACCATGTTACAAGGTCACCTTGAAGTCAGACTTAAGGTAATTCTAGAAAGGCATGTCGACTTTGTCACTGGGGGGTGTCAGATCAATTTGAGAAGCAAACCACTATATATAGGCAACTCGGCCTTCATTTGTAGACATAATTTTGGTCAAGGATAAGAAGGAAAAAAGAAGTGTGAAGTTGATGAAGGAGGAAGCCTATAACCAAGCGAAGGAAGGAGGAACATAATCAAGGATATTTTTGGATCTGTTTTGGGTTAATCCACTCCACACGTGTGAGGAGTAGATGTTGTCCACTATAGTAGAAACCAAGGTATGATAGTTCAAATTGAGGGTCATATCAAGATAAAAGAGAAGGTGGATCTCAAGTTGAGTTGCCAAGGAAGAAGTCTCCATCTAGAGCGAAGATAAATCAAGGTTAAAGTTTGGTCAACCACAAGTGCTAGGGTTTCTAAAGCAGGGCTAAAAGTTGCAAATCTAAAATAAGGGACCAAAATCTGAAGGATAGCTAAGCTCAAGAGAAAAGGAAGAAGTTTTACTATCATTGACTCAAGGAGGAAAAAGTTAGATCAAGAAGGCTTGTGACTTGGTATTGGATAGGTTGTTGTGTCAAGGGTATTGGTTGTGGTCTTGGTATTCGTCAATTGAAGTCTCTATAAGAAGAATAATTTGTTTTAGGTTTTTCTCTCAAGTGGGAGAGGTTTTGGCCCTATCTGATTACCTACATTATGTGTATCTTGTCTCTTTATTGTTTATTCTATGTTAGTTGTTTGATGAAGAATAACACTATAATAATCCAAGTAAATACAATATCCTAATAAAAAGAAGTAAAAAGCATTCACAAGAAGTTATCATCAAAGAGAAGTCTCCTAATCCTAATGCCCAAGATTTATCAACATCTTGATCATCCTTAATCACTCATCCAAAGACGAACTTTATTTTCTAGTATATGTTCATTGCCTACATGTACTGACTTTTTCATGGTCAAGTTTGTCCTGAGGAAGTGGTTCAAGGTTACCATTCTACTCATACTCTCACATCCAAGATCTTCACCCATTATGTTGTAGTTTCTTTTTCTAGCCTAATCAACTCCTCTTGAATTTGCAAATAAATTTGGTCATGGTACCTGGTTGCAAATTTGATAACCCTATCCTATAGGCTAACATTTTCTCTCCTTATTTGAGAATCGGTTTTAGCTGGCCCCTTCTTGGCCATCACCTTTCACTTAAAATTCTTGCCTTTTTGACCATTGTTCAACTACCAATCAATGAGCTCATCCTTCTTTCCTTGCCCCTTACTCATCCTTGGCCTATGTTGGGGATTTTGTGCTTGCCCCCTACTCACAAGAATATTATGTTCCACCACTTCCACTTGGAAATCATGACTGTGGGTATTGGCGTGATATCATTTATCACTCCAATCTATTCTCTATCTAGGTCTTCAACTGTGATAGCTCATGTCTCTGAATCCTTGTAGCCTTAACTTCTTTTCAGTGGTATTTTATGGGGAAAATAGAAATTGCTTAAAGCCAATATTCCTTTGTTTCCTAGTGTATGTTCCTCCAACATGTAAGCCAAGGATTTCCTTGAGGTTCTAGCCACCCAATTACTCTTATTCCCCTAACAAAATATGAGTGGATTCAATGAGAATTGCAATGCTTTGTGTCCCCATATTTCTATTGTATCTGAGCTCAAATACTTACCATGGTACTGAGACCAAAATGTTGTTGAAAAGTGTGCAACAAGAAATGCTAAATTTAGAAAGTGTTAAAAATAGAATGCTAAAAATAGCACTTCTAAAAATAGAAGTTTGGCTAGTGAGAATTTTGGCCACCTTGGGTGAGAGGTCAAACTGCTAAAAATAGAATCTTCTAAAAATAGCATTTCATGGTCCCTTCCTATTTATAACAGTCCCTGGTTTATCTATAGGACGTAAATTTGAATTTGGTCCTACCAGTAGTTTGGAATATTAATTAATTAATTCTCCATGAGTTAATTAGTTATGGAAAAGCAAACTTGAAGTCTTTGTGAGAACATGCTATTATTTCTCCACTAAATGGGGAATGTGTCCCTGATTTGCTCCACTGATTGAGGAATTAAGGATGAGTTCTATATTGAGAGGATCAATTGAGTTAGTTTAACGTAGTCAAGTCTAGTTAGATTAATTTAACAAGTTGTTAAATTAATTAGATATAGTTGTTGATACTTGCATGCATGTGACAACTATTATTTTCAGATAACTATGTATTCACTCATGGATAATTGATGCATGTTAGTTCAGATAGAGACCCAGTTGAGATTAGAGAAGGGACAATGTACTATTAGTTGGATGAATATTTTTCCTATAAAGGAAGCTAATCCATGATGAGTATTTATCTCCTTCAGGTTTATGCAGTTATATCAGAGGTTAGTGAGTGTGTGAAGAGGCCAATTCACATAGGTGGCAACACTGGACCCGAAGGCAATTGCACAAGGAAATAGGAGGATTGGATGGCAGATGAGAAGGTTTGTGAGAAGCCTTTGACTATCTATGAGCAGTAGAGGGATTGTACTTAAAGCTGGATAGCTTCTGAGCTAAAGCTTTGTGTAATCCGAACTATCTTTCCACTTGTATGATAATACAGAGTTGGGGTGTTAGGCTGAGGCTTTCCTCGAGTAAATTCTTCTGTGTTATGTGTGATTGATTCCTTCTTATCAGTTATATGTGTTCTTATTGATGTTGCTCATGTTCGATTAAGCTTATGCTACATTGTTTGTAGAAGTAGATCAAGTGTTTTGCTTTAGTACATTGCATTACCAGGTGATCTACAGGTGAGAAATTTCTACATGGTATCGGAGCTAGCTTATTTATAGTAAAAGTTCTACATGGTATCAGAGCTAACTGATTTGTAGAAAAATTCTACATGGTATCAAAGCACAGGTTATCAAGGAAGAATAGTATAGTGATAAGAGATTTCAAAGTTTTGAGTTTTGGGCCGAGAGTTTGCAGATAAGATCTAAAAAATGTTGTCCAAAATTTTCAGAAAAAATAGTAGATTTAGATTCCTTGTGGAAAAAGACCCAAATTCAAAAAAAAATTAGCGGAATTGGAGTTCGGATGAGGGAGATATCGTTGATTTAAAATCAACTCTTTTTCTAGAAAATTTTGTGACGACGGGAAAGTGGAAATAGATTGGTGTGCTAGCCAAGAATCTGTATGCACTTGAGGTACAAGATGCATGCAAAACATTGAGGAGCAAGGAAAATGTTAGATACTTGGTGGTTGAGAGGGAGAGTAAATTACCTCTCAACATGCAGAGCCATAAGAAATCTCATACAATTGTGGAGGATCCATGATTGGTGCAGTAGCTTCAGGAGGTTGTGGAGCAGCCACAATAGGGGAAGGTAAGAGGAGATCGAGTAGAGACATCTACTCATGCAGAGACCTCTAGTAGGGGGGAAATTTGAACCAGGTGGGCAGAGGGATCACATGCAGGCATACCTCTAGGTAGGAAGTGGGGTGATGTGGAGTGATCGTCCCAAGGAGGAGGGGAAGGATCCTTGAGGTACCCAACCTCTTGGATGAGACCTTACTAAGGGAGCCCCGATGTGGAGTAGCAGGAACTGATTGATTGGGTAGAGATAGATGTGGATGGAGCGGTAGAGAGAGCTACAATGCAAGGAATCCCAGGACAACACAGAGCATGCAGGCTGCAACAATATGGAAGAGGCACAATTGTGTTGCACAATGTAGGGTAGCATAGAGAAGGGTGCAATGGTGCAAGATGCATGGAGATGTTGCAATAGCATAGAGGTAACAGAGGGAGAACTTGTCAGCAGGAGGTATAACTTCAGCATCAGAGTATGTTTCTATCCCAACAAAGTGGTCAGTTGGGAGTTTTTTTGTTCCAAGTGTTGCTGGAGCAACCACACTTGGTAGATGTTTTGCATGCAGAACATTCCAAAGTTATAGGATTGGGTTCGAGAGGAAGCCTTTCTTGTTGAGAGGGAGTGTTGAAAAGTGTGAAACAAGAAATGCTAAATTTAGAAAGTGCTAAAAATAGAACTACAAAAAATATCACTTCTAAAAATAACAGTTTGGCCACCTTGGGTGTGAGGTGAAACTGCTAAAAATAACATCTTCTAAAAATAGCATTTCATGCTCCCTTCCTATTTATAGTAGTCCCTGTTCTATCTATAGGAAGTAAATTCAAAATTGGTCTTACCAGGAGTTTGGAGTATTAATTAATTAATTCTCCATGAGTTAATTAGTTATGGAAAAAAAAACTTGAAGTCTCTGTGAGAACATGCAATTATTTCTCCACTAATTAGGGAATGTGTCCTTGATTTGCTCCACTGATTGAGGAATTAAGGATGAGTTCTATATTGAGAGGATCAGTTGACTTAGTTTAACTTAGTCATGTCTAGTTAGATTAATTTAACAAGTTGTTAAATTAATGAGATATAGTTTGTTGATGCTTGCATGCATGTGACAACTATTATTTTTAGATAATTGTGTATTCACTCATGGATAACTAATGTATGTCAGTTCAGATAGAGACCTAGTTGAGATCAGAGAAGGGACAGTGTACTATCAGTTGGATGAATAATTTTTCTATAAAGAAAGATCATCCATGATGAGGATTTATCTCCTTCAGGTTTGTGCAGTTAGATCAGAGGTTAGTGAGTGTGTGAAGAGGCCAATTCACATAGGTGGCACCACTGGACCCCAAGGAAACTGCACAAGGAAATAGGAAGCTTAGAGGGTAGAGGAGAAGGTTTATGAGAAGCCTTTGACTGTCTATGAGTAGTAGAGGGATCGTACTAAGCGCTGGATAGCTTCCAAGCTAAGACTTTGTGTAATCCGAACTATATTTCTGCTTGTATGATAATACAGAGTTGGGGTTTTAGGTTGAGGCTTTCCCCAGGTAAATTCTTCTGTGTTATGTGTGATTGATTCCTTCTTATCAGTTATATGTGTTCTTATTGTTGTTGCTCATGTTCGATTAAAATTCCGCTACATTGTTTGTAGAAGTAGATCAAGTGTTTTGCTTTAGTACATTGCATTACCAAGTGATCTACAGGTGGGAAATTTATACATGGTATCAAAGCTAGCTGATTTGTAGAAAAAAGTTATATATGGTATCAGAGCTAGCTGATTTATAGAAATTTTCTACAAAATTTTACAATTGTCTCATGGTACCTAATCTTGTTGTCCTCCCATCTCACCCAAGTGTGAAGCCTAACAACATTCTCTTTCTTAGGATATCAACAGTTAGAGTAGTATATATGCCTCTACCCTTATACTTTGTCCCTACTCCTTAGTTTTCCTCGTAATAGTCCATCCTGCCTCAAGAAGGATATGCCAATGCATTTTCATGGGGGCTTCACTTAATGAAACTATGACATATCACATGCATTTGTGTCATGTTGGCATTATGATATAGGTGTTGTCCTTGATGGCAACTCACATAGATGATAGTTCATAGTGCAACAGGTTAACAACAAAGGATTACAGATCAGACTCCAGAGATTGAAGAAAGAGAGTGGTTTAAGAAGTATATATTGGTTCACTTTGTCCATGCAACATATACACGTGGGTTAACAGAATAAAAGGAGCGTATACATATACACACACTTTCATAGAAGGAAAAGCACGTATGGGATGGACAATCAAGGTTTTGGTCCAAGGTATTGGTTCGAGGTATTTGGTCCAAGGTATTTGGTTTGAGGTATTGGTCCAAGATTTTTGGTCTGAGGTATTCGTTTGAGGTATTTGGTCCGAGGTATTGGTTCGAGGTATTTGGTCTAAGGTATTGGTCCTAAGTGGTTTTGGTCCGAGGTACTGAGAAAGGCATAAACTATATAAGGAGGAGAAGATCATTAGGCCAAGGTGTGCAAGTATTGAATATCTTATGAAGCATTAGATCGAATATGTAGGTTATGTGTTTCTGGTGCTTTGCTTGATCTGAACTAAGGATGCACCTATGTGGTTGATGATCGATGATGGATTAGGATCATAAGGCCTAAAATGGATTATCATTATGTGGTCTGATCATGGATAATATAGATCTAAATATTAATGCATGATTTACATTGTAAATGTTCTGATTTGGGCATGACTGAAGTTTGGAATAGTTTTTGATGTTTTAAGTTAGTATTTACAGATTTGTACCCTAGTTCTCTTTGGTAAAAGCATGTACACAAGCTGGTTCGACACATCGAAGTAGCGTATACATTATGAAATATGATGTTTGAAGTTGCAGTTGGTTCTAATTGTTGATGCAGGGTTTTGGGTTCTGCTCTATGTTCTGGGAACTGTGTTTTGGTGATAGTGTTCTGAATGTTTAGATTGATTGATTGTGATTTGCTTCAGTGATGACGGGTTTTCAGTGATTGGTTGTATAGCAGTGGTGATTGATTTTGAGCTTCAATTTTGCTAATGGGTCCAATATGAACATTTGATGAAACAGGGCCTTCAAATTATCGTGTTATACTCCAAGAGTATCCAATCTAAAAATTTATGAAACGTAGTCCCTAGAGGAAGAGAGAAGGTCATATCCTTCTATAGGCTTGCACCTACTTACTGGTAAACATATCGACCAATATAAGAGCCAGGGGTTTGGAGCTCCCTTCCAGTAGTTGGAAAACGAGTGGAGGTTGAAGCCTTCTATAGGCTGGTGCCTACGTACTAGTAAAGGGATCGGCTAGTACAAGAGCTAGGGGCTTGTAGCTCTATTCCAAGAGAAGCTAAATAACGAGAGAAGGTTGTAGCCTTCTGTAGGTGGGTTCCTACATATTGGTATGAGTCTACACCAATACAAGATTGTAAAAAGGTTTTTCTTATATTAAAAGAAGACATCAACATGTTGTTTTTGTCCCACATTGGGTTTCCACCTTAAATCTTGGTGTTCATGTGTGTTGCTTATGTGTGATGGTTTATTCTATTATTACTGCACATGATTACTATTTATATGGTTAATGAAGTACTGATGCACTGATTAAATATCAACTTATGATGAATTAACTGAATCATAAGTTTGTTGGATATACGCTGGTTGATTTAAAGACAGTTATGTGTACACACATGTTACCTTCATTTAAGTAGCGTATATAAATTTGAGTATGAAATGAACAAGTTATTGATTTGATAATACTAATTCACCCCCCTCTCAGTATTATTTTCAACATGTCATACTAAACAATACCCTTAATTTTACTACATATTGGAAAATACCACTAAAAATCACATTATTTAACCCCTTACCAATATGAATCCAATACACATTCCTAATTTAAAAAACCTTACTTTCAATAGTTGTAGGTATCCATTTTTTCACTAACATTTTTTATACCCCTCTGTATTTTTTCATTAACCTTAAGGTCCATTTTTTATACCTGCCAATATAAAAACCCTTTATGTAACACCCTCCTCCACATTTACCCAAGCTAACTGGTCCACTAGGGTAAACATGTGATGAAGAGTTAATATGATGTAATTCAACTCCCCATGTACAGTTAAGGAAGAGTATCTGATAAAAAAAAACCAATATGGCCTTTCCTAGGAGCTACAAAACCTTCAGGAGATAGCCAACCCTTCTAGGTGCCCAATCTCTAAGGCAACTTGTCATTTTGCTGAGCACCACTAGTCGCTCCCATGAAAAGACATTCATGCAAATGATACCCTCCTACCACTCCCACAAAAAGGCATGCATGCTATTATGGCCTTCTTCAGGAAGTTCTAAGCCAACAACCCTAGATTCTAGGGCATGTTTCAAGGCTAGGTCTCAGGCCTCTGCCCAAAACTTCATGAAATTTCTAGAAATGATAAATACCAATGAATTAAAGTTAGTAATGCAAACATTGGTACAAGGACTTGACCTGACCCCTACTAGCCATGATAGGCATTTCGTTAAACATATCACAAACATGTCTATAGGTCATAACCAAAGATATGAGCGTAGGGGTATCATAGTTATTTGAGAATCGTTAATAAGAATTGATGCCTTATCACAATAGATATAATGTTATATATTAGGTCATATATTCATTACTCATTCATTTATAAATCAAAATGTGATGAAAGCCATGACTAAGATCTCTTATAAAACCATGCCTATAGCCAACATATAACCGACAGAATAACAATGATAGAACCACCATTAAAACCACATATTAACAAGTACATTTACACTTGAAATACCAAAGGAAAATGATTCCTTATTAGTGTATGCATAATCCAACCAAGTCAAGGACTTCCATGAACAACCTGACCATATATTGGGCTGAACCAAATCTTTCTTTCAACCAATCACCCACGTGCCATATTACAAGCATGAACGTGGGACTCACAACGGAACCTATCAAGGCTTCCTTGAGCTTTATCATATATCCACCAAGGGATTCCTAGGCCCGAAACCCTCATTCTGCATAAGATGCCTTCATCAATTCCTTGAAAATCATAATTTGAAACATTCTGAAGAAATTGAAGGACATGATTAAAAGCAGAAGACTTTTTCTTACCATTGAATTTTACCTGAGACAAGAGCCTTACCACTTCAGGTGGAGTATTGGAAGATTCACGTCCATGGATACAACTCCAAATTGGAAGTTTAAGAGGAGCCATCATGATTAAATAAAATGTTAAAATTGAAAAGACTCCAACGGACAACAAGTTTCAGGCCCTCCTTCTAGTGCCATTATGTTGAAGTCGTGAAAATCGCTGCAACAACATGGGGGAGACAACCCGGTTCGGACCTTGATTAGCAGCTCCTTTTCCGTTTGGAATGGTGGTTCCGACTGGTTCAACTAGGTCCATTTACCTTCTCTCAATCTCCAATGGCTTCAAAATATGACTTTCATTCACCAATGGAAAAGAGACATCAGATCGTCCTTCTAGCTGATTAGGCAAGAAAGTGATCCTCAAGCTGATTTAGGGCTCAGTCAATCCACTACTAAAGTTTGCATCTTTGGGAAGAGAACTTAAAAGAATGTAGAATTTATTCTAACTGCAAACTTGTTCTAAGATGCAAGCAAAAATAAACTATCTTAATCCTATCTCAATTAGGCAGATATAGATCTAACCTAATCAAGAGCAGGTATTTAAAGTATTGAGATTTAAAGGTCTTGTTTATAATGAATATCAAGTTAATGAAATAGTTCAATTAATCGACATTATGGATGCCAAACACATCCTATTGAGACCCTTTAATTGAAATAATCAATCAACAACACTCAGGAAGAAGTTCACAAAGTGATATTGATCATTTAATCAGTAACTTGAATAATTAAACAATAATATGCAGAAGAAGTTCACAACATATCACTATCTATTCATCCAATATTAAAAGACAAATTTATTAGTAAATAGTTACTCAGAAATCAGAATTCAGCTCATAAGAGCAGAGATAAATGACAACATAAAATAGAAGCAAATTACCCATACCGACAAAAGTGCACAAATATGTAAGTAAATTGACACCATTCCTGTTATCATAAAATGAAACCAACATTTAAAACAATAGTATTTGAAATACCAATTTATTAAATCCATTTCTCTAGCTCCGGTCTCTAATAGTCCTTTACAATGCCTGAGCTTTTGCTTTCAAAAGTAGAGCTACAATAGTGCAAACTCCATTCATTATACATAACTCAGGATGTAAATGAAAAACCTCAATAATCTCCAAATTTGAGATTCCACTCCTCCCACCTACAATTCTAACTCCCTATTACAAAAGTGATTTTAGAATTTTAGAATTGCAAAGGAGAGCAGCCCCTATTCCATTCTGCAATCTGCGATTTATACTTTTTTGCAAAGAAATTCTTGAGATGAAAGTTTGTTGAAGAGAAATCTGCTCAATCCAATTTTATTTGCTCCAAATTTCTATCTTCAATTGCTGGAGCATTCTCATTGATTGAGATCTTTTTCTCCATATATCTTCTACTGTTTTCCTGCAAAAAGAAATCAAAATGAATTAAAATGTAACAATAAAATCAAAATACCATTTCTATCATTAAAACAAATCTAGTCAAATTCTATTTAAATAAATAATTAAAAGTAAAATATAAACACTCTATTGATGCTTGGGATGGTTTAATTGGCCAAGGATATTATTGACGAATGGATCTGCAATTAGAAGATGCTTGGACAAATGAAAATGCAGAAAATAACTCAGAAAATTGATTTTGTTTTAGAAATTCAGAGCTTGATCTTCTGCATGATTTTTGACTCAATGGTGATTAAATCTGTTAGTGAAACCTCCTCAGAAATATTCTCCTTGATTTTATCTTTCCAATGAGACGTCATGGGCCCCATTTGGCTAAGTAAAACTCATTCTATGAGCTTCCAAAGTCGATGAGTCAAATGTGGCATAAATCTGGAAATTCTGGTGCTGGGCTAAAAATGAGAATTTTAATTAAAAATCTAATCCTAAATTAGAATTCTAATTAACTAATAATTAATCCTAATGTAATTGTTAACTAAACTAATTACTTAATAACTATTATTAATTAATGTTAATCTAACTAATTAACATAATTAACTATTTATAAAATATTTAATATTAATCTAAATATTATTGAAGTTTTAATTGATTAAATTTTATATTTAAATTAATTAATATTTAAAACTAATAAAAAAAGTAAACTAACCTACCTTCCTCCTTCTTTATTCATTCCTATTCCACTCACGTAAGAGTTAATTTGGAAACTCAAAACTAAATGAATTATGCACCAAAATTAATGTCTCGTTGCCTCATAACTTCGGTGATCGCATATCGGTGAATGAGGGTTATCGCAGTTTTTTTAAAGAATGTTCCGAAGAATATTTGCGATGAGAAATTTGCGATGCATTCGATTGTATTGTTTTTATTTTAATATTAAATCTTTTTATGTTAACATTCTATTACCATTTCATTGTTTCATTGTTTCGTTAATGTACTTAACCATGAATTTAAATCAATTCGAAATAAGCAATATAAGAATGGCTTTAAATTAAAAGTTATGGTTTGACTTCTTCTCGCATCGCATAAATGGTCTGACTCCATATCGCATCGCATAAATGGTTGAGTCGAGTTGTGTCAATTGAGGACCCCGATGTGATGGAGCGATCACATTGAAAATTAAACACATGATACTTTAAGCTTTGGTTAATGCTTGAGGCTTTCATCGCATATACGCCATCGGGATATGAGGGCTATCGGGGTTTTAAGAAAATTGCGATAAGAAATTTCCGATGAAGTTTTGCTTTTTGTTATTTATATGTTTTTTAATTTATTAGATAATTTATGTATTAAATTTATTAACTAAATTAATTATACTTACATATTAATTAATTTATTAATTTAAAATTTAACATTGAATATCAATTTTTTATCTTGGTTTTGTTTTAACGATGTTTAGTTCAGTTATGAAATTTTCTAAAGCTTAATTTACCTATCTAAACTACTGCTAATAAAAAGAATAAAAATAACATTTTTAATCTAGACTAGATAAATGATGGGACTTCAAAGGAGTACCATTTTCAAACCAGTTGACCAAATAAAGCGAAACAAGCGTCAATGGGAAGCTTATAAAAAATCGATTTTAACAAAGCAATCAAAATAAGAATCCAAAGAAAATGAAAAATTAATAAAAACGTAGGATAATCAGCTAAATAAAATCTTAAAAGGTGCTTAGCCGAAATTTTTATAGAAAGGGTCCCCATTATTTGAAGTGAAGACATCAATAATGGGGGGTTGTGTTTTTACCACAACAGGCACCTATGGTCTACCATGAACCACTAAGAGAGAGAGATGATTGGATTTGCTCAAGGAGAGAGGAAGAAGTTTTATGGAAAATGCAAGAAACTAAGGCAGAATTGAGGTGAGACTTTGGTGACCTGTAGGGCATGGATCAAATGGAGGATGTGATGGTTGATAGGCTGACCTACTGCAAGAAGAGATCTGCTGCAAAGGAACTGACAGTCAACCAATAGGATCAAACAAGCAATGAAATGAGTGCATCTAGAAAAGCAGAGTTTTGCATCAAACTAGTCTAAACTATGATCTATGAAAGGAAATGTTGAGAAATACTATAGGAAAGGAAAGTATGAAGGAAGACTATTGCAAATCAGGAAGTAAGCATGATGAAGAAGATCTAAAGCGAAGCAATACTGGACTATTAATCTTCTAAAAAGCTGCAAACACTAGAAGTCCTATGAAGGAGGAAAATTGGGGCAGCAAGAGGGTCTTTGCCTCAAATCATGGCCCCAAAGGGAGGAAGAGAGGCTAAGGCACTGTTGCTAGCATTTTGAATCTTTGTTGATCACTGTTTAACCTACTATAGAAAGCACAAATGGACGCCAACTACTAAATCATCAAAAGAAACCTATTCTTAACCATAAAGAATTACATCTAGCAGTAACCTAATCTATAACTAACAATGTAAACTTTGAAACAGGAACTGATACTATTACCCGTTTCGTAGAGATAGCAAAAAAATGATCCGATTTTCAAAAGTGGTGATGCAGAATACACATGTTTTTTTTAGAACATGGTTTTTGGAACTTTAATTTTTTTTCATGTTCAAGGATGAAATCAAGTTTTAGAATGGTAGTGATTTTCATGCCGATTTTAAAAAGTGAGTATTCTGCATCACATCTTTTTTTTAAAAGACCTATTTTTTGACTTTTAATTTTCTAGTGTGTGAAATGTGAAAAATTATTTTCTAAATTTGATAGTTTTTGAAGTCGTCATCTTATTCATATTTTCTTGTTCTCTATCTTAATTGTTTTTTTTAGGGGGGTTTTTATTGTTTTGCGTTTTTAAATTAGAAAGTCGATAGTTTGAATTTTAGATAATATACATATTTATACATCCTTAATTAATTTTTCAATCCACATGAAATAATTGTTTCTAAAAAACAACATTTTTTAACAATGGACATAAAAATAACCATTTTTAACATAAATATAACAAAAAAACTAAACGTTTTGATAATTTTTTGCTAGAATTAACATGTCAAAATCACAATTTTATACAAAAATATTAACTAAAAATGGTCAAATAATAGTTTTTTTTTATGAATTTCATGTCAAA
>APFE030817794.1:0-11040 GCA_000404065.3 Pinus taeda | reverse complement strand
GTGGCGCAGGGTGGTGCTGCAACACCCATCCCGTGCCATCCCGGCAGCCCGCCTACCCCCTAATGGTGGTTGGTTGATTCTTGGAATCAACCAGCCACCTTTGGGGGGCGCGCAAGCCTCCGGGGTGGTGCGGGGTGGGCGGTGGCGCCCACTGTGCGCCACCCCGAAGGCTCGACTGTCCCCCGGGGGTGGCTGGTTGATGCTCGGAATCACCCAACCACCCATTAGGGGCAGGCGGGCCACCGGGGTGTTGCTGCGGCGCCCACCCCTCACCACTCCAGCGGCCCACCTGCCCCCCAGGGGTGGCTAGTTGATTCTCCCGGGGGGCTGGGCGCGCTTGCCGGGGGTTGGCGCGGGTGGTGCTGCGTCGTCCAACCCGCACCACCCCGGTTGGCCTGCCCGCACCCCCGAGGGTGGCTGGTGATTTCTGAGAATCAACATCCACCCCTGGGGCCGCGCAGGCTGCTAGGGTGGGTGGGGTGGGGTCGCGACACCCCACCCTACGCCACCCCAGTGGCCCGCCCACCCGGGGGGTGTCGGGCAAAGGGGTTGGGGGCGAGGTTGGGTGCTTGCAGCACACCCCGCGCCACCCCTGGAAGCCCACCCGCCCCCCGAGGGTGCATCGGGTGATTTCCGAGAATCAATAGCCATCCCCGGGGGAGTGGGCGGGCCACCAGGCTGGCGCGGGGTGGGCGCCGCAACACCACCCCACGCCACCCTAGCGGCCCGCCTGCCCCCCAGGGGTGGCTGGTTGAAGAAAGGGGACTTTAGTGAATCGTGTGTGGCAGAAAAGGCAAAGGAACCCCAACCACCATTACATGGAATGTTTGGAAAGACATGCATTGGGAGATTCGCAAACATCAAAGATCCATTAGAAGATGAAAATGAGCAAAAGGAAGCAAAAAATATCGTAAAAGAAGACAATGATGAAACTCTAGAGGACGAAGAGTTTGGATTACGTGACATTGTTGACTAAATTTAAGTTATGCTTGGAAATCAAGCTCATTTTTTATAACTATTAATTAGTTATTCTTGTAATATTTTGACTTTGACATTTTATGAGAAGAATAAGCACTCAATTAAGGTTGTTATGCGTTCAATATTTATATTATGTGATTTTCGCATTAATTTTTATGTTAATCATTATTTTTTGAAAAGAAAGTAGTGATTAATATTTTTTTTTGACATGAAATTCATAAAAAAAACTATTATTTAACCATTTTTAGTTAAAAATTTCTTATAAAAATTGTGATTTTGACATGTCATTTCTAGCAAAAAATTACAAAAAAATATCAAAACGTGTAGTTTTTTAGTTATATTTATGTTAAAAATGCTTATTTTTTTGTCAATTGTTAAAAAATATTGTTTTTTAGAAACAATTATTTCATGTAGATTGAAAAATTAATTAACTCTATATAAATATGTAGAATATTGAAAATTCAAAATATCGACCTTTTTCTTTAAATATGCAAAACAATAAAAACATCACTACAAAAAATTAAAATTAAAATAAAAACAAGAAAATATGAAGAAAAAGACCACCTCAAAAATTATTAAATTTACAAAATAATTATTTACATTTCATACATTAGAAAAAAAAAAAATGGCTTTTAAAAAAATGGCCTGGTGTAGAATTACCACATTTTTAAATCAGCATTAAAAACACTACTATTCTAAAACGCAATGTACATAAAAAAATTATAGTGCCAAAAACTATGCTCTAAAAAAAACATTTGTGTTTTGCATCACCCCTTTCTAAATCGGGTCACTTTTTGCTATCTCTACAAAACAGGGAATAGTATGAGTTCCTGTTTCAAATTTTACATTGTTAACTAGGATTTACGCAATCCCACCAGATCACTAAGCCCTAAACAAGCATGGATGCCTCCGGATCTCTCCACCTAAGCCATGGGGAATTTGTTTGACTCCACCTCTTAGCTTTACCGTGTATCCCACCATTACCGGTGAAGGGATTCCTTGGCCTACGAAGTCTCCACCCTATGGGCTTTACCGTGTATCCCTTCATTATCGGTCAAGGCATTCCTAAGCCCAATTAAGGGAACTCACAACCAGACTTTACCGTATATACCACCAAGGGATTCCTAAGCCTTTTGATTAATCCTAAGACCACCCCATTTAACTTCGAATTCATTCCACAACCCAGCTCAACTAAAACAGGAGAACCCCATCACACCATGGCTATCCGGAAATGGCAAGGGAAGGTTGAAAGACATTGTCACACTGGAAAGATCCATGCCAATGACACAAGAGTACAAAAAACACACATGCATGTATCATGCATGGCAAAACTAGCAAGGAAATAATACATGCAGCTTGATACCTAGAATTAATCCCATTGTATCCACTTGAATCCCGCTCTTCCTTGCTTGATCTTTGCTTCCTCTTGTTTTCTTGTCCTTCCTTTGCCTTCTTCCCCCAATTCTGGAACACTCTAAGAATACTCTGTGTCCAAGAGTATGAGAGAGAGAGAGAATAGGGAGAGAGCTCCAAAATTGAACTAACAAAAGGTAGTACTGACAAAAGGTTGTGAACTGATCCTCATAAGCCTTTTTATTAATGAGTTCTCCATTTTCTTCACTTTCCATTATTTTTCTTCATTTTTCTCCTCACATGCAACCTGTGACCTGTCACCTTCCTTTTCTCCTAATTTCCATTACTTTCATAAATAAAATTCCAATTAATGCCACTTTTCCTTTCCAAAGCCTTTGCCAAATTACTTACCATAATAAACCAAATGAACACCCACACTAAGATCTTTTTCCTAACATTTAGCTTGGAATACGTGTCCCATGACCTTGGTTAGTATTTACCTTTATTAAATTTATTACACATAATTTTGACCAATTTTGTTACATATATTAACTCCCCACTCTCCTCCTTGCCTCATATAGAAGAACCTATCTTATACTCCTCCACCACATTGTACAATGATGAATCCAGTGCACTTGATCATGTTGTTTTTTAATGGTGATTCGATGGGCATCACGTGTGAGAACCACCACTCTGATGTTAAATTCTAGGCCAAGTTCGATCCCCCTCACAACTCCATCTAGGAAAATTCTCCATAAAGGATCTTTCCCTTTCATCTTCATCGAAATTTTGGGTTCTTCCCCTTTGATATTGTCATTCCATCTACAAGTTTGGGCTCCAAGCAACTCTGTAACGAGCCCCATGTGATTGATAAATTCCTTGACATCAGTCAGACGAGATCTTGGCTCCCCCACCCCTGCAGCCTGGTCAATTGGAGGAATTCACTCACAAGGACCCTTCTTGCCAAGAACATTAATTGTTCCAGAGTGTGGGGCAGTTTTTGCAGCTTAAATTTTGATTGTATTGAGCATCTTCTTCAAGTTAGTCTTCAGTGCTTATGCTCATTTTTTTCTAGCCCCCTCTTCCTATAGTGGTGAATTGCTCTGCGCTAAACATCCTCTGTTAATTTGAGCCACCTTAGAACCTCCTGTGGCCATCTGCGTTTTTTGTTCCATCATTTCCGTACTCCCCACTTAGTGGTAGAAGGCAGTTTATACTACTTAATTTCATACCTCTCCCGTGACCCCTTCATCAATGCCACCCTCCAGTGTTTGACCTCTCTAAGCTTAAGTGATGAATCCCTCTTAAACTTACCCTCTGGCACTGCTCCCTCATCTCTGAATACCCTTATGCCCGATCATCTCTCATGAATCTCTTGTGACATCCTTTGCATATACAACTTGTGATTTGCCTCTATTGCTTCTTTGATCCCCCACCTCCCCAACCCCCCCACCATTTCATCAACCATGTCTACTAGTCTTAGCAATTCTACCACCTCTGGAAGTTCTGTTTGTAATGCATGAAAAGAGAATCTGGGGACCCTTTGGGTGGAAACTTTGGATTTAAAATGGAAAATTAATGAATAAGCCAATTTCCTCATTTTCATTACTAAAGAAATTTAGACTCTCAAAAGAAAATTGTCCTACCAAGATGACAGCTACACACTCTTTGAAGATAGCTAGGTGATCTAAAGTTAATTAGTCATACCACAAGGAACCCAAATGTTGCTAGCTTTGCTCTAAACTCTATCTCTAGAAACCTGCAATTTGGCTTGAACAAGCCAGCAGAGGAAGTTGTCTTATTTCTTCTCTAATGGGATCTTTCTGCAAATTTTCTTTTATGTTATATCAATTTTGTGTAACACAAATGTAAGCCGAATATCATAATAGTTTTCCTTGGTAGTTTTTTTATTTGATAATAAGCTCTCATTAAATGATCCTTTGAAATTGATGTAGTGTAATTAATTCCCCATGTTGTTGTGACCTAGTGTAGATTTAATATAATCCTTATTCATTTGTGTTCAAAAAAATAATATTTTAAAATTTCACAAATTAATTTTATATTAGAAAATAAATGAATTACAGATTTATTACCCTTATTATAGAGTAATTAGTTTTTTTACTTTTCAATACTTCAATGCTTTTTTATTGTGGTTTATATATATATATATATGAATGAGAATTTGATATTAGAATAAATTAGTCAACATAGATATTCAAATAGTTTGTTTAAATTATATAGTAATAACATTTTTTAAAAATTGATAAGAATTGTACATCATTTTGAAAATATAATTTATTATCTTATTATTTATCTACTTTATCTCTAAAAATTGATAATAAAACTTATTATTACTTTACATAAACATGGGAAATTGTTATATTCAATAAAGATTTAAGTCTCATATTGAAAATGAATCTTATTGATATTTTATAATGATTTTAGTTTAAAACTAATTTCAAAAATATATATTTATTATTGAATATCCTCATAATCGACAATACTTTTTCATTTAAATAATATTTTATTTATATTCTTAAAAAAATATGTGTCAATTCACTGACTATAGAAATAATTACACGTCTCCCATAAATACAATATTTAAATTTCACATTATTAAAACTATAATTATTTTGAAAATTAAAATATCTTTTATCATCACCCTTTTATAATTTTTTATTATCATAGCTATGATAATTGCATAATAATAATTTATTCAATATACCTAGAAATATACCCGACAGCGTGCTTTGGCTGCACATTTCTACAAGATGTCAAGAGTAACAGTGGCAAGGTGATAAAACTTTGACGGAGATGTTGGTGTCAATATGTTTAAAGCGGCCCACGCCATGATGGGGTCGTGAGAGTTGCATAGACGACATAGTCGATGGCAGGTCAATCCCGATTGACACTTTCCGTGTGGAGGTGGGTGCGATTCTAACCATGGTCTACAATGATATTTTATTTAGAGAAAAATAGAGTATCTACATTTTTGTAGATTTTAATAACCAAATCACTACATTTATTATAATGCTTTTAAATATCTATTTATAATACATAAATATATATAGTGCTTTCTCCACTTAAAAAACATTAATTTATATAATATACATTTTTTTAATTTAATAACAATAGCGATTTATAACACAACCTAAATACATAAGACATATTAGAGGATTTTCTCTGGATTTACACTATACCATAATGTCACATATGCACATCTAAATATATATATTGCTATACATTTTGTCAAAAAAATCTTTAGCTAATTTATATGTAATATCATATTAAATAATATTTAAACTTATTAAATATGTTAACATATTAGTTAGTACCTTCAATATGAAGGTAAATTATTGAAATATTAATACTGCACATCATTACATTTGTGTTATGTGTATAACCTATACTATCTATTTAATACAATACTAAATAAAAGATCTCAAAAAATTCAACAATCACATCTTACTAAAATTAGTCTTCCATTCATCCTTGAGGTAGTTCTGGTTATGGCCACTAGCTAATTGCTACCCACCAAAATTAGCCTTCCATTCTTTCTTTGAGCTAGTTCTTGTTATTACCGCTAGCAAATTCCCACCCAACCAAAATTAGTCTTCCATTCTTTCCTTAACTAGTTCCTGTTATTGCCACTAGCTATTTCCCACCCCACCTATGATAACTGGCTTCAACTATTACTTAAGTTCTCTTTCTTAAACATTTCTTTCAAAGCTTTTTGGAAAATTCAATTTACAAATTCTAGTGAAAAAGCTTTTTGTTTTCTAGGTTTTTCATTTACTTGAATACTTTTTTCTTTTCTAGTTTATTATTTTAATCAAAAATTTTATAATTAATTGGTTAAATTAATCATTGTATTTTTATATTATAATTAAAGATCTAGATTTTTTTTTTTTTTCATATGTAAATCAGATAAGTTATAGGAATATTATTTATTGATACAAGGATATAAACAAAATTTAAAACATTTTTCCATTGGGAAAATAGATTCATATTATTTTTTGGATTATAAATGAATGATTTGAATGTTATATATTAACGTGAAATAAATTAAATTTGAATTTTTCATTAGTAATAGATTTATATTTTTTAATATTATAAGTTCTAATACATTTAAAAAATATTAAATTAATGAAAATAAAATGTTTCAATTTTTTTTTATTTGAATTCTATTAATTATTATTAAAATAATTAAATATTCTGTGAATATTATAATTGGAAAAATATATTTATTTAAAATTTATAAATTTTTTCTTAAATATTTATTAAGTTAATTGAAATTTAATATTTTTTTAAATAATTGTTGTTGAATTTTTAATATATTATATATAACTTAAAAAATAAAAATATATTTTTTATTTTAATTATATTTAAATTATATAAAATAAATAATAATTTTATAATTATTATTAAATTAAAAATAAATATTAATAAATTTTATATTTTTTTAATAAATCTTTATTTAGATTTTTCATATATTATAATTTTATATTATTTTTATATATATATATATATATATATTATATATTATATATATATATTTATATACACACACTCGGAAAATTAATTAACTTCATTATTTTTAAAAATTTAATGATCGTATACCTTTCTATTTGAAATTAAGATAAACCTTTCACATTGGATCATTGCCTGCGGATCTGCACCCAAAAACTCTATTAGTGTTTAACATATATCGGAATATGAACCTGATAAAAAAAGTACTTCAAAAAAAATTAGAGTATTGCGGTAAGATAAGCAGATTTACTCTCCTGGAGGCAGTTTAAGTTTGTATAGTCTTATTTTTTTGGCCAGCTTTAAGAATCTATATAACAATATATTGTAGTGATTACTTATAAATATAATTAAATTTTATAGTGTTAAAGTTTAAACATTTATATGTTATTTGAATTTGGTGGTAACGATCTTATAGATATTATCGGATGTTTAATGTGAAGTTTGTATTACTTACTTATTCTATAGTATTTTTATGTTCGGTGAGATATTCAAAAAATAATTTTTTCCCTTCATTAAATATTAATAAAATTTCTTTATAAAATTATTTTTGTTGAATATTTTTTTAATATATATTTTTAATAAAAATTTTTATTTTTTTAATAAATATTTTCTGGTTTTTTTTTTTTTTTAATTAATATATTTTTAGATATATATCAATTATCTATACACTCCAAACTCACATTCTTCACAATATCTATACTTATATTAAATTTAATTTACTTTTAAACTAATAAAATTTAATAAAAATTACTTGTTATTAGTCCCTGCCCAAAGGGCCTAGCAAGGACTATACTAATGGGTCGATACTTTTTCGATTAAAATTGCAAGATAACGATGTTTCTATTATGGCTATTTTATTGTTTTGCAAAAGTTTGAAGATGACTTTAAATTCACCATTTTATTTTACATTTAATGTCCTAATGAGAACTATAAATATTTTTGTGAGAATAATTTCGGCAAAATCACATAAAAAATCATTTATTGACGCGTTTCGAACCAACCAGTGTGGTTCATCGTCAGGACAAGTTGAAGATCCAATCTGAGCGATAAGTTAAATAGGGACAGCAGGCCATTCCAACAGCTATATTTTATCGAGTAACGGATAAACAAGACCTCTAACGGCTAGGTTTGACCAAGGACCTAGCCATTAGAGGTCTTGTTTATCCGTTACTTGGTAAAATATAGCTGTTGGAATGGCCTGCTGTCCCTATTTAACTTATCGCTCAGATTGGATCTTCAACTTGTCCTGACGATGAACCACACTAGTTAGTTCGAAACGCTTCGACAAATGATTTTTTATGTGATTTTGCCGAAATTATTCTCACAAACTATAAATATTATTGGGGTTTTCAAGGTGAATTATTTAATTGGCTAAGTTGAACTAGGGTTGGAGTTGACAACAGGGTTTTGGATTCAGGGTACTATGGTGAGGAGCGCAAGGGGGAGCGTTGCTCCCTCCTACAGTCGAGCAGTCACAGAAGGAAGTCAGGACGCGGGAAAGAAACATTTCAAAAAACCTTTGGAGAAGATTTCAGAAGCACGAAATCAGGGGACATATGGGAGAAATGGTGGTGGGCTCCAATATTGCAGCAATAATGTTGCAACTCCTTGGACTCCCTTCTTTACTATTATCAACCCGGTAGTTCGTAACAAACTTGGAAGCGACAGTGTTGTATGCACAAGTACTAGCTCTTGCCACGGCTGTCACTTGGTCAACTGGCACAAGTCTACTAGGAGCTTAAGCCAACTTCTATGAGCTCTGAAAAGAAGATTTTTAACTGATGGATGGAAGCTAACTCAAAGGAAGCTAATCTACTTGTGGAAAGAAACTGAAAAGCTGAAAGGAAATGCAAACTCTAGCAAACCCTAATTTTACCAGCTAGCCCTACTGATGCAAGAAAGAGGATGCAAGCTACTGAAAGAGATGCCATTGACTTCGAGGAAGGTAAAATGCATTTTTCTAAGCTACTTCTATAGTAAAATCTGAAGAAAACATCTTTTTGTATTTTTGAATAAGTTGTCAGAATTATCATGCACGTGCTTTAACTGTTTTTGACTATGTAGAGGCAAGATGAGGAATGGAACCGGCGAGGCGCTTGTAGGAGGTTGGGAAGGTGAGAAGAGGGCCTAAGGGGTCCCTAGCACCCTTCTAGAGAGTTTCACAGTGTTCGGATATCAAGAAACCGCTTTCGTGAGCTTCTACAGGAAGTTTGCAGGGGTTCTACAGGATGTTTAGAAAGGGGATTTTGGAGGGTTGATGGAGGAAGAAAGGTGAAGAAGTGGGTATGGAGATGAGATGAGGGTGTGAGGAGGTCTAGGACTTGGTGGATGGAGCTAACGAGTGATGAGGATGGTTGGATTTGTTCAAGGAGGAGTAGAGCAATGTTGCACAAAAATATGGGAATCAGGGCAAAGCGAGCGAATGTGGCAAACGTAAGGCAAGAATCTGAGTTAGAGGATGGAGCAGGTGGGATTGATGGAGTACGGGCAGATAGAGAAGTATTATAGGTGCTCTTCAAGTTATTTCTCAAATTGAACAAATAAAGACTCGGAAAATCAAGGACCTAGTTATTTTATCCTAATCTGACCTAGATAACAGCAAAGAAAATGAACAAAAGTTTATTTGCAACGAAATCATGTGAAATATCTATGCAACTAAGCAATCATGAACTTGAGCATGTAACCACAATTGGTATCAACTTCTGCAAATGAGAATCTAACACTAATAATTGCATGATGAAGCAAAGACAGTGTTTTTGCAGCAAGACCTTCCCAGGCCATGTCGCCAACTGGGGAGAGGTGAGAATCAGAAGGTGCTTGATAGCTTTTTCTGAGAGATTCTCTGAAATAACTAGTCAAATTCAAATCTGAACGAAGGAAGCCTTTTTAATCTTCAACAATCGATCTAGGTAACCAAGCAAGATTTCAATCTACTTAACAGAAATTATTTTGCAAAAGCATTAAAAACAAATAACAGTACACGAAGGAAGCCTTGGCACTTGGGTTGGGCCCAACCCCAAGAGCTACAAGCTCCTAAGAAAAGCTCAGAACTGATGCCAAATAAATTTTCTTTCCATTACTAAAAAATAACCATGTCACAAAGAAAGTTGTACAACAGCAGCTACAAAATGAGTTGAAAAAAATAACAGCACTATAGTGCAAAATACAACTATTCAAAAAGTAACCTACGAAGACTGGAAGCCTTCCTATTTATGCACTACGAGGGTCTCCAACAGCCCTGCTTAACTCAAGGGGCTCGGCTGCTCAAACTGCCAGTGATCAGTCACTTAACACCAAACTGCTCGGTTGCCCTTGGGAATCCTTTTCGGTGGCCTGCTGAACTCCGAGCTGAGGGTGGAGATTTCGAGGAAGGGGGCATTTAATGCAGGAGGCACCCTTCCTACAAATCCTCACCCTTGTTCCTTCATGCTTGGTTGTCATCTAGCTCATAATTGCTTGGCCTTGGTCCAAAATTTGTCCAAAAATCTGTAATAACCACGTGTTAGCCTTCTTGGTCAAGTGACTATTCTCATTCGTTCAACTAACATAAATATACTTAGAAAACATGCATAAACTATGAAAAATGGTGGATTGACGAAGAACAGTTACGCAAAATGAGCCCAATAAGTTACCCAATTCTGGGGCTCATCAAATGGAGATCAGGATCAGGAAGGGAATCAATAGGAAATTAGCAAAGACAAGGAGAATGGAGGCAGCAGTGAAAGACCAGCTTCCATAAAGACAACTAGGGTTTGCAAGCCCAAGTTAAGTATTATTCCCCAGGTTGTATTGAGCGACCCAACGATACAGGCACATAGGGATCATATGACGGAGCATGTAATCATATGCAAGTTCATGGGGCTATGGTCGACGAAGAGGGCGTTACATGTCTGGATAAGGATCCATTAGAAGCCAAAGGGAGAAATACATTTACATCTGGGTTCTAAGGGCTTTTTCACAGTTGTGTTCACAAGCCTAGAGGACAAAGATAGAGTGTTTGAAGGGAGGCCCTATTTCTATGTTGTGGCAGGACTCTACATGCGGCCATGGATGATGAACTTTGTCCCGAAACGTGAAACATTCAAATCAATACCGGTTTGGATCAGACTATATTCCCTTCCTCTGGATTCTTGGCTACCAAAATCTTTGAAAGCCATAGGCAACAAGCTGGGGCATTTT
>APFE030817779.1:197939-209987 GCA_000404065.3 Pinus taeda | reverse complement strand
CTTCATTTCTCTACCTAGCTAGTCATCTGCCAAGCTTGAGTTGTTTGGACAGGAAACATTCTCTATTCTGCAACAAGCAATTTAAACATGGTATGGTCCAAATTAGGCTATTGGGCCATCCATCAAGTATGATTAGCAGCAGTATTTGTAGAGTATGATACTGCCCAAAGATAGTAGTGGCATTTGGACTGGCCACTTTCTTGGCCTTTAGTTTGGGGTTCATTTTTACTTTTCTTTTGACGATTTGTTTTTCTTGCCTTTTGATTATTCTTTTAAGGCATACCCTCTTTTCATTTTTTAATTTTCCTAGTATGTACACCAAATATGGAACCTTTGCAGCTTGCAATGATGAACATATTTAGCCCTTCCACTGTCAATCATGAAAGATGAAACCTATTGGTATAGGAACCTAACAGGATCTTTGGTAGTTAGTCCATGGAAGTGAGGTAAGGCTAAAGGACTTATGTTTTTCATTTTTGTGTCCCCATTGGTCTCTCGGATAGGAAAGACACCTTCTATTCTTTCCCCATTTTCTCTAACATTTCTGTTTTCAGCCATGGTCTCAGGAGGAATGGTTTCTTGCTCTTCTTCTATTATAGGATCTATGCATATCTCTAGAGGTTCACCTATAGGTTCTTCTAGATCACTGCCACCAAAGAAGAGAGAAGGGTGACTTAGTGATGTGGTGGGGGTGTTGGGTAGGAATTTTCCTGAATTGTCTCTATTCCTACGAGGCATGAAAGGAAATCTCTTTTTTTTGGGTGACTTTTGTGTTTTTTTCTACTTGTACCTGCAAAACTGAAATGAATTGAACAACAACTTGCAACTAACTAAAATGAATCTTGCTGAAATGGAAATTGCAGAATTGAAATGAAAGCAGGAAATGTCTAATCTACGCTTGCTGAAATGAAATTGCACAAATGAAATGAAAGCAGGAAATGTCTATTCTACGCTTGCTGAAATGTAATTGCACAATTAAAATGAAAGTAGGAAATGCTTATTTTACGCTTGCTGAAATGAGATTGCAGAATTGAAATGAAAGCATGAAATGTCTAATCTACTTTTACAGAATTGAAATTGCAGAATTGAAATGAAACAACTACTCTACTTTTGCTGAAATAAACTATTTAGTAGAATGTTGCAGTAGAAAATAGAAGAAAAGCAGTAATCACAAAATACTCTGATGCTTCCCCAGCAACGGCACCAAAAAGAGTGGTGAGCTCTAGCATTGCAGCAATAATGCTACAACTCCTGGGGTTTCCTTCTTTACTTTTATCAACTCGATATTTCATAACAAACTTGGAAGAGACGGTGTTGTATGCACAAGTACTAGCTCTTACTGCAGGCTGTCACTCGATCAGCTGGTGCAAGTTCGCTAGGAGCTTAAGCCAACTTCTATGAGTTCTCAGAAGAAGCTTTAATTGTGATGAAAGGAAACTACCTCTACAGGGGCTATTCTACTTGCAGAAAGAGAAGGAAAACTGGAATGAAATACAAACCCTAGCAAACCCTAGTTGTGCAAGAAAAGAGATGGAAACTACTGAAATGGGTACCATTAACCATTGAAAAGAGAAATTGCATTTATTCAGGCTACTTCTAAAGAGAAATGAGAAGAAATCATCTTTTTGTACTTTTGAGTATTTTATGTGGAATTATTATGGTTATGACTTGACTGGTTAGGACTGTGCAGAGGTTTGGTGGAAAAGGAAGATGGAGTTGGCTTTTGTAGAAGGTGAGGAAGGTGTGGAGGGGTCCTAAGACGTTGCTAGTACCCTTCTAAAGACTTTCATTGCGATCAAACTTCGAAAAATCACTCACAGGAAATTCTACAAGAGGCTGTAGGGGATCTACAAGAGGTTCTACAGGAGGAGGCCGAAAGTGGCTTTTGGAGATTTGAAGGTGGAAAAATGATGGGAAAGGGGAAATGAAGGTTGGATGAAGGTGTTGAGAGGTCTATAACTTGTCAAGGAATATCAGGGCCGAAGAAGATGGTTGGATTTGTTCAAAGGGCAAAAGAGCAACTTTATGGAAAAACGCAGAAATTAGGACAGATTGGCGAAATGTGGCGAATGAGTGGGGAAATCTTAGAGAAGTGAGTTGGTGTTGGCTGTTTAATGGAGGGATGATGAGCTAGAATGTTCTATAAGAGATCTGCACACTTACTTCTCAAAAATGACTAAAGCAAGAACCGAAAAACAAAGTTTTGTCTATCTTAACCTAATTTTGATCTAAAACCAGAAAAATGCTGAACAATACTTTATGAACAGAATATTATGTGAGAAAAACATGGTAAATGAATAGGAAATGATCTAAGCATGTGAATCCAAGCTAATATCAACTTCTCCAACTCGAAATATCACACTAGCAGTTGCATTGGAAGAGAAAAAATTGTGTTTTTGGTGGCAGCAGTAGTGCCTCAACCTCAAATCATGGTCCCAAAGAGGGAGAAAGGAGATCAAGACCTACCGGTGGCCTTTTTGGATATTTTTCTATTACTGCAACAAACTACTTAAGCAACTTGGAGCAAACACAACTATTCTAACCATCAAAAGCAGCCTAATCCAATGAAGTAAAATGAGTATATGCAGCAGAAATTAACTCATGAAATTTACACAAAAACATATAAGTACACAAAGGATGTGTTGGGAAACTTGGGCTGGGCCCTAACCCAAGAGCTTCAGTCCTCTAGAAAAAATCAGTGCTGGCTCAAAACTTCATTCATCTTCATTATCAAAAATAGCAGTTACATCACATAACAACTGTCTCAAAAAGAGCTCGAAAATGAGCTGAGTACAATGCTGCACCAAAGTGCGAAAATAGACTAAGAAATGGCTAACTTATTGAGGCTTAAAGCCTTCTTATTTATACAAATGGGGACTCCCAACTGTCCTCCTAAACTTAAGGAACTCGGTTTCCTAAAACTGAAGATAACAACAACCCTACTTGACTTGCTCGTCTGCCCCTTGGAATCATCAATGTGGGTCTGTGTACTTCGAGCTGCTGGTGGAGAATTTGAGGAAAGGGTAATTAATGAAGGAGACACTGCTCCTACAAGTCGTCTACCCTATTTCCACAAGTTTTGCTGCCATTTGCTCATGATTTCCTTGTCTTTGCCCATAATTGGCCCAAAAAATCTGCAATAAACATTCATTAGACTATATGGCAAAGTGACTATCCCCATTCACTCTATTGACATAAATATATTCAAAAACATGCACAAAACTATTTAGAATAGAGGATTAAATGAAATTAATAGGTAGAATGAGCCCATATAGTTACCCATTTCTAGAGCTCATCAACAATGGTCTTTTTGTTTTCTTGGGGTTCATATTTTTCATTTTTTTCTGACCTATTTTCATTCTTTTTGTCCTTTTATTATTTTTAGGACATACCCTCTTTACATTTTTTAATTTTTGAATATGGATAACATTTGCAAAAAACAAAGGTATGTAAAATAATACAAGGCTTAACCTTAGTCAATCCAAATTATGACTCCTCTTGGTATAGGAACCTAACACCTGTGAGTGACGACGAGGAAGCAACATAGGCATCTTTGCAGAGCGATATTCACCTGATAAAATAGGGGTTACCGCAAATACCACATCCACCCACACTGCCTCCATATTCACCTCCACCACTTACACTTTCACCTACACCACCACCACCTCCACCAACGTTCAGTATGGCAGATTCAGTAAAGCTATCGGTGTTCAAGGGTCTGGGAAATGAAAATCCATACCAGTTTTGGTTCGTTGCGAAGTCTGTATGGGAAGCTCAGGGCATCATAGATGATCAAATGAATAAAGCGAAGTTGGTTAGTTCCTTGCAAGACCACACACTAATGTGGTACATTAAGTATTGCACTGATAATCCAACGTTCGCATTGGCAGATATCCAGACTACGCTGAATAAGGAATTCAATAGACCTAAGTGTGAAGAAAAATCCATTGTGGGATTCAAGGATATCATGATGAAACTTGGTGAGACACCCTAGGAGTTGGATCAAAGATTGAAGTGTACAATCCATGAAGCTAACATGAATTTGACTTATGGGCAGCACTGCGAATGGTTTGTGGCCTCGCTCATGCCCCGCCTAAGGGTTTTCCTATCACAATAGATTATCGGGACCCAGGTAGAAGCTCTAGAAATTGCGATGAGATTGCATGAGACACCAATGTAGGATGCTAATTTAGGGGTGTAGAAAATTCACACACAGTTGTAGAACCTTTGACTCGAACTACAAAGCCTGAAGAAAGACAAAGCATCTCGGCCAGAAGTGCGTGAAGAGGAATGGTGCCTGAAATGCAAAGGTTAGGGTTACGACAAAGACCATTGTCCAGTCTTTGCAAATTATGTTACAACAGGAGGACCAATGCCTCTAAGGCCAGAGGCTATAGCAGGGCCAAGTACAAGGTCCATGCTATGGTGTGCTATCTGCCAGGTAGCTAGGAAACATGCAACCGACAATTTTCATTTGCTATATCAGTTCATACAGACACCACAACATCTGTTCTGCAATTTTTATCAATCAGTGGGCCATGATGAGTGCAATTTTCGTAGTTATGAATTAATCATGGATAGGACACCTACATATAGGGTGCAAGTAGAAATGTAGCCTTTGGACCAAGGTTCTGGAGGAGCGCAAGGTGAGTAACAGGGGTGTGGACGAGGCCGAGGTGGAGGAGGTCCTAGTAGAGGTCGAGGGAAGCTCATTTGTTACAATTGTGGAGGTTGAGGACACTACATGAGAGACTGCCTGAATCCAATGCGGCTGTCATACTGCTATTATACTCAGTTTGATCATGTGACGGAGGATTGTCCTATGTTGTTGGCTAAGATTCGTGAAAAGGGGGAGCAACCTCCGCAACCGATGCAGAACCTCCAAATGATGAGGGTTGAGCCTCGCGAGGAAGACCCTAAGGTAAACATTATGTTGTGAAGTGGAACAATGACTGGTGAGGATAAAGGGAAGTAGCCTACAAAAGGTGAGTGGGTCCGCAAAGCACTAGAAAAGCAGACTGGGTTTGATCTAGAGCATACAAAAGAAACATTTATGGAAGCAAAGAAAAGCTTTGCTGAGGCCTCTACCTCAGGAAATCAGGAGAAACCAGTTGAAGAAATGGACCTGTTGGTGATTACCATGTTCTTGGAGACCTACATGAAACTACTTCATGATAGTAAGGCTATGAAGGGATTGCAGGAACTGATCAATCGGTGCACTAGCAAGGACAATGCTATTGGCAAACCGCACATAGTCAAAAAGTTTGGTAAGCATAAGGCAAGGATGGGACGTGAGATGAGACTCACCGTGCAGATAGGAGAATATGAGATGGATCAAGATATTCTGGATCTAGGGTCAGATGTGAATGTTCTACCTAAGCAGACATGGGAGCGGATGGGGAGACCTGCATTGCAGTGGTTTCCAATTCAGCTAAGAATGGAAAATCAACAAAAGATCATCCCCACGGGACAATTGTAGGGAGTAACTATAGATATTGAAGGCATGAGTGCATTGGCTGAGTTTGAAGTAATAAAAATTGTGGATGATAGCAACCCCTAACCTGTGCTCTTTGGGATTGATTAGGCTAGTGAGATGAATGGGGTGATCAACCTGAAGAAGTGAAAGATGACGTTTGAAAAGAAATTGCTTTGCATAGTATTACCCATGGATCCTACTAAAGGCGATTACGAAAGCGATGACGATTTGGACCATATATATAAGATAACATCACGAGATCAAGATTGGGTGAATCCAATAGTGGATGGTCATATTGCATGGGACTGTGAAGTTTCTACACATCAGACTCGAATGAAGAATTAGAGCACTGGTAGAATTGATTACATGAAGTATCTATGTTGCGCGATAATATGATGACTAAAACGTTGCAATGTGTGTAATCGGAGGTAAGTAATATGTCTTCTTATGATGGGTTGACTAGTGTGGATATATTTTTGGATGCATTTGAAAGGGAAGTGCCAGAAATTCATCGCTTCCATGCCTTGGATTGGGCGTTGCGTGTTACACCTGCAAGATGGTGGGGTATGCACAAGGGTAGTTTTGATGATTGGTGCGAATATAGGAGGATGATGACAATACACTTTGGATAGTCAAAAGTAGGGATGATAGAAAAGTATGATGGGGGGGATGATCCTTGTGATCACTTGGCCAAATGGACTAAAGCTTATGGTGCACAGCCTGATCCTGAATGGGTGCATCTGTTCTATCATACCCTAGATGTCATACCAATGAATTGCTACCTAGAGATAGAGATCCGCCATAACACTGAAGAATAAGATATTTTATGCCGAGGGTTCGTAATGACATTCAGCTTTGAAGATGGGTTTGACTGTATTGAAAAAGTACTACAAAAGGTTAAAGCACTAACCTTTAGGATACCACAGGATCCTTTAGATCTGATTCAACCTAATTGCACCAATTAGCTGAGCCACGTGTTGGAATGCTATAATGTGACTGTTGAAGAAGAAGATGAGGATCCCAGGAAAATTAATATTCCAGAAACTGAAGGTCACCGTGAAGTTGAAGGACCACAGGTAGAAAAACCAAACATAACTACACCACTCAAAACTAGGGAGGTGAACATTGGAATAGAAGCAGAGTTAAAGTTTTCAAATATTGGGGACTATTGGGATGACGCGATAGTAGATAAGGTTGCCGAAATACTGCGCGAATATCATGATTTTTTCCCCACAAAGTTTTCTAACATGAAAGGAATAATAGGAGACCTAGGTATCATGAGGATCACCCTAAATCCAGACACAAAACTTGTGAAACAAAGACCTTACTTCCTCAATCCAAAGTATAAGGAAAGGGTCTGCATTGAGTTAGATAAGATGCTTGTGGAAAGTATTATTGAATCAATGGTAGAATCTGATTGGGTAAGCCCAATAGTGGTCCAGGAAAAGAAAGAGAAGGAAGAAATAAGGATATGCATAGATCTCAGGAAATTGAATGACACTTGTGTGCATTATCCTTTCCTGACCCCGTTCACCGACGAGGTCCTTAATAATGTAGGTGGCCAAGAAGCATGCTCTTTCATTGATGGGTTCTTTGGGTACCATCAGATCAAAATCGCGCCTAAGGAGAGAAGCAAGACAACCTTCGCGACTGAATGGGGATGTTTTCAATACACCGTAATTCCTTCTGGGCTGAATAATGCACCAACGATATTTTCGCGCATAGTCATTGCAACATTCAAAGACTTCATTCATAAATTTCTGGAGTTATACTTTGATGATTGGATAGTGTTTGGATTGGTCAAGCACCATGTGGAAAGTATGTGCTTGATGCTAGATACATGTAGGAGATACCAGATCATGCTCAATCTGAAGAAGTGTTTGTTTTGTGTCCCTTTTGGGATCTTTCTGGGTCATGTGGTATGCAAACAAGGATTGATGGTAGACGCCGTGAAGATCATGGTGATAATCAACTTGGAGGTGCCAAGGAGTGTGAAACAATCACGCACAACTATGGGGCATACCAGATACTATAGGAAGTTCATCAAGAGCTATGCCTAGGTCACCATGCCTATGGAGAAATTGTTGAAAAAGGATGCTACGTTCTGTTGGAATGATGAATGTCAGAAGATCTTGGATGTGATGAAAGAGAAAATGGTCACCACAGCAATCCTAGTCTTCCTAGATAAGAGGAAGGAATTTCATGTGCACGTGGACGGATCATGTATTGCACTGGGAGCCATACTGAAACAGGCCGGTGAGGGAAAACTGGATCATTCTATAGCATTCTCAAGTAGGAAGCTATCTAAAGTGGAGAAAAATTATTCCACAATAGAGCGCAAAGGATTAGCTATGGCGTATGTGCTCCAGAAGTTTAGGCACTATTTGTTTTGTAGACACTTTAAGATGTATAAAAATCATTCCACGTTCAAGTACCTGGTCAACAAGCTTGTGTTGGGAGGAAAAATATGTAGATGGCTATTGTTGTTCCAGGAGTACGACTTCGAAGTTATTGTGAATCCAAGATGACTAAATGTGAGAACTGCTCACCTGTCATGCATTGAAACTGGAGAGGAACCTACTAATTTAGAGGAAGGATTGCCTGACGCACATCTCTTTGTAGTGTGCATCATGGACAATCACTTTGAATATATTATCCACTCCCTAACGACAGGAGCATCCCCAAAAGGTTATACTAGTCAACAGAAGAAGGAACTGGTAATGCGTGCAACAGACTTTTCTCTCATTGCAAGGAACTTGTACAAATTGGGATCACATGAAATATTGTGACATTATGTGCCTAACTTTTAATGAAGCAACATCCTCGCTGAGGCTCATGGAGGAGCTACGAGAGGACATTAGCAGGGAAAGCAACAACGCAGAATATTCTACGCACTGGGTTGTGGTTGCCGACCCTGCATAAGGATTCAAAAGCATATTGTAGGGCATGTGATGCATGTCAAAGGACTGGTAAGCCATCACGAAGGGATGAGCTACCTCTAATATCATAGGCGACATTACAACCATTCGAAAAATAGGCAATTGACTTTGTGGGACCAATTCAGCCTCAAGGAAAGAAGACAGGTGCGTGGTACATCATCATCGCGAATGAGTATTTGACTAGATGGGTGGAGGCATAGCCTATGAAGGACTGCACAGGTGTGACAATAGCAAAATTTATTTTTGAGTATGTCTTGACGAGATTCGAGTGTCCAAAGATTTGATGAGTGATTGTGGTACGCACTTTCTTAACGAAATAATCAACGCGTTGACAGAGGAATTTCAGGTGTATCATTAGAAAAATAGGCCTTATCATTTGAAGCCTAATGTGATAGTGGAATCATTCAATAAGATACTAGAGAGTGCACTAACGAAGGTTTGCAATACTTGGAGAAATGACTGGGATGTGCGTGTACCCACAGTGCTATGGGCCTACAAAATGACTTGCAAGAAGTTGACTGGATAAATGCCTTTCAGATTCGTGTATGGTGTAGAAGCTATGATGCCAATGGAATACATTGTACCTAGTCTACGTATAGCAGCATTCACAGGAATGATGGATCGCAAAGCCCTGAAAGAGAGGCTCGCGCAGCTAGCATAGATTGAGGAGGACCGATTTCTAGCTAGATTTCATCAACAAGTTCAAAAGGAGCACGAAAAGGCATGGCATGATCGGCACATCAAACTGTGCACCTTCAAAGTAAATGATCTAGTAATGTTATATGAAAACAAGTTTGATAAATTTCCAAGGAAATTTAGGATGCACTAGCTAGGGCCATATGTCATCAAGGAGATTACCGATGGTGAAGTAGTTCAGCTGGTCAAATTGAATGGAGAACCCTTCCCAGGGAAGGTGAATGGAAACCGATTGGAGCCATACACTAGTGATCTAGTTAGGTGATGATATGAGCAAAGCATAGTCTTAACGCTCCAGGAAACTGAAAGGAAGTGCAGGACTATAAGCTACACTGCCCGGTTCGGAGAGCTACGCAATTGGGGAACTATGCAGAACTAAGAAATGTCATAAAGCCCGCATAAGCGCATAGGTAGTGGCGCTACCAAAGGAAAAACCATGCAGGATAGCCGAAAAGCTACCGTTAAAGTCAATGTTCATGATTTGACAATGAAAAAAGGGCCAAATGGAACAAGGAGGTGACATTTAAGTTAGAATTTATGGACTAGATATTTGAAAATATGCCACCAATCTAGCATTAATGAATCAATTATGGGGGGAATGGTCAGATTTGAATTCGAAAATGCCTATAAATAGCAAAGGGTTTCCCAACAGAAAACACTTGGCATTTTGAGAATTGAGGTGTTGATCTCTTAGGTGCACATGAACCGTGAATACTTTGAAGCTTTGATAGCGAGTTCAACATTTGAGAAGTTTCCAAATGAGACATAGGAGTTGTTTAATAGCATCATGTCAACACCGGCTGAGACTGTAAATGTTGGGGAAGCAATGACAGCCGAAGGAGCTATTCCAGAGGTAGCCATGGTAGCTGAGGGAGCTACCCTGAAGTTTGCAACTACGGAAGTACCAGCTAAAGTACCTAAGTCACCACGGTCGCCCAAGTTGAGGCCTACCTCGACCAAGGAGGGTCTGAAGAACAAGAAAGGTAAGTAGGCCGCTACACCACAGCCAGTGCGTGCATCACCTAGAAAGCACCCACAAAAGAATAAGCCCACCATGTACGAAAAGGGCAAGGTGGTTGACCTAGAGCCAGAAGAAGAGGTCAAAGAAATCCCCATGGATGATGAGGATATTGTGATGGAAACAGAGGATATTGAGGTTGAGGGGTCTAACCCCATTTCTAAGCTACCTGAGTCCATTCCTCCATGCATGGGAAAAACAAAGGTGCCGAAGGATATTGATCAGAGTAAAGTCACCTTGCACACAGACCTACTACCAGAGCAAATTATCTTTGAGGGACTGCACTTGGGGCGTGCCAACCTTCTAAAATTGGAAGAATCAGAATTAGCTGACATGGAGTGTTTCCCTTATTTAGCGATAAACCAGCTTATGCATCATGTCTTCCACAAAAACACTGGAGTTACCGATTTGGAGCTGAGGAAGTGGCTGAAAGGTGTGGACAAGGCAGGCCCGCTAAACCTTCTATGGGTGCCACATTACAACCACGCGCCCATCACAATGATCGTGATCAAGAAGTTGTTGTGCTTAGTGCATGATGGGTGTCTACGATTGGAGAAGTTGATACCATCACTGACATGTTGATCCATAGGATCACGCAGCTACCACACTCAAGCGAAAATCTGGCCATGACTTTTGGGGAAAGTCCGATGATCATGCCCTTGCTGAGGTGATGAAGGAAAAATTAAAGCTAGTTAAGAAGCCATGCGGCTATGCCATCATAAGTATCTCTGACCCCGCAGTCAAAGTGGTGACGCAAATCTTGGAAGGAAAGGTCATGAGGAAGTGTCGTGCAGATGAAATGTCAACACCAATGATATCCTTGGTGGCCCAGTGCATGGAGGGTGTATAGTTTAACTGGGTGTGCTACCTTTGTGCTGAGTGTTGGGTGTGGAGCATGATTATTTAGAGGTTTTTGCTTCAGCCAGATGTATACCCCAGGAAGTTTGTACACCCATCCATGTAGGGGTGTATGGGGGGGACTTGTCCCCCCCACGAGGATTTGGGGGGGCCGATCCCCCTTGGCTAACGGGTCTGGGGGCCAGTAGTCCCCTGGCTAGGGTTTTGGGGGCAGCGCCCCCGAAGCTAAAAAGAGATGTAAAATTGCCTTGTAAAAGTATAGTAATTTCTAGTAAATCTGGGCCGTTCATTAGGCGGATGATCTGACGGTATAACTTATGTTTAGTTTAGGGTTTTTTTCCCTAGGAGGCAACCCCTCTCTTTGTATGAGGGCATTGTATTGAGGTTGTGTAATAGATGTGTATTCTTCAAACGAGAAAAAGAGAGGTGAGACTATGAGAGAAAACCGAGGATATTACAGTGGATTTGTTGTAGGTTGTGTCTCTTCATTTTGCTAGATAATAGAAAGGAAGGACTAGCTATTTGGGGTGGACGTAGCTCAAACTGGGTGAACCACGTATATCTGTGTCTCTCTGGTTTTATGTGTTTGTGTTTTTCCGTATATTATATGTCTTGAATTTCTATGTCATATATAATATTTTTCTAACAACTGGTACCAGAGCTGAAGGTCTATGTGGCTGATAAACTCACAGGAAAGAAGGGTTCCTGGTTCGAGTGGGAGCAATGGTGGAAGATGGTAAGTATAGGGTCGAGAAATTTAATGGCCAAAACTTCTCGCTGTGGAAGATGTAGATGGAAGATTATCTATATCAGAAAGATCTGTACCTACCATTGGGCGGAAAAACAAAGATGCCAATGGGTATAACAGATGAAGAATGGAACCTTCTCAATAGAAAGGCACTCGGAACAGTACGACTGTTGCTCGCAGCATCAGTCGCCTTCAACATTTCGAAGGAAACAACAACAGAGAGTTTGATTAAGGCGTTGGCGAAACTATATGAAAAACCCTCAGCCTCAAACAAGGTATTTCTTATGAAACGGTTATTTAATATGAAGATGTC
>APFE030817779.1:148455-195842 GCA_000404065.3 Pinus taeda | reverse complement strand
GAAATAGGAAAAAGAAAACAGAGAATACACAGTGCTTGACGAGATCACAAAAAAGTGATGGTGCCTAAAAATCATAACGATCAATAATCAAAACAACAACCACAACAGCAACAAGCACTTCAAACACCTAAAATTGGTGTTAGAAGATCTACCAGGATAAGTAGACCCCCTGAACGATACTCTCCTTCATTATATTATGTATTTTTCACTGACTCTGGTGAACTAAAATGTTATGAAGAAGCAGTGCAGGTAGAAACTAGGAAGAAGTGGGAGCAAGCCATGAAAGAAGTGATGGACTCCTTAGCACATAACCAGACTTGGGGCTTAGTTAGGTTGCTTGCAGGTAAAACAACATTGCAGAATAAATGGGTTTACAAGTTGAAGGAGGAAGATGGAGGTAGAAAAAGGTACAAAGCTAGACTTGTGGTGAAGGGGTTTGCACAGAAGAAAGGTATTGATTTTGATGAAATATTTTCTCCTGTTGTTAAAATGACTTCAATCAAAACTATTTAAGTCTAGTAGCAGTTGAAGATTTGCATCTTGAGCAGTTAGATGTAAAGACAACCTTTCTCCATGGGGATTTGGAGGAAGAGATATATATGCAGCAGCCACAAGGATATGGCATGAAAGGGAAGGAGAAACTACTGTAAAGGTTGAAGAAGAGCTTGTATGACTTAAAATAGGCTCCAAGGCAGTGGTATCTAAAATTTGCAAGTTTATGTCTGAATAAGGTTATACTAGATGTCACTCTGATCATTGTGTTTATCTGAAAAAGAAAAATGATGGAAGCTATATTATATTGTTATTGTATGTAGATGACATGCTTTTTGCAGGGTCTAACATGCAGGAAATAAATGTGCTCAAAAGAAAATTGGCAAATTCATTTGCAATGAAGGATTTGGGAGCTGCAAAACAAATCCTTGGTATGAGAATAACTAGAGACAGGAAAAATCGCAAATTAACATTGTCTCAGAATCAATACATACAAAAGGTGTTGAAAATATTTAATATGCATAATGCAAAACTAGTTAGTACACCTTTTGCTAGCCATTTCAAACTTAGTAAGGAAATGTGCCCAAAGACCCAAGAAGACATGGATTATATGTCTAAAGTTCCATATGCATCAACAGTTGGAATCTTAATGTATGCAATGGTTTGCATAAGGCCTGATATTGCACATGCAGTGGGAGTTAAGCAGGTACATGAACAATCCAGGAAAGGAACATTGGATGGTAGTGAAATGGATTCTCAGATATTTGAAAGGTACCACAAATCAAGCATTATGCTTTGGTGGCTCAAACATTTCTCTACAGGGATATGTTGATGTAGATAAGGTAGGTGACAAAGATAACAGGAGGAGCACTACAGGATATGTATTTACTGTAGGTGGAATAGCTGTTAGTTGGATTTCAAAAATCCAAAGTGTTGTTGCACTTTCAACAACAGAAGAAGAGTATATTTCTGCTACAGAGACTAGTAAAGAAATGATTTGGTTACAAAGGTGTATGGGTGAATTGGGTAAGAAGCATAATATGGGCACGTTATACAGTGATAGCCAAAGTTCCATTCATCTTGCAAAGAACTCAGCATTTCATTTGAGGACTAAACACATATAGCTCAAGTACCATTTCATACGATCAATGTTGGAAGATGGAGAGTTGAAGCTAGAAAAGATACACAGTAGCTAGAATCCTGTAGATATGCTAACAAAAGTTGTAACCAGGGAGAACTGAGAATATGCTCAGTTTCAATTGGTCTTCAAGGATGACGCTAAAGATGAGAAACAGCCAGGTCCAAAGAGGAGTCATTGTCTAATGAATGAAGCAGCGGTGGAGTTGCTACAATTATTCTCCAAGTGGGAGATTGTTGGGTGTGGAGCATGATTATTTAGAGGTCTTTGTTTCAACCGAATGTATACCCTAGGAAGTTTGTACACCCCTCCATGCAGCGGGGTGCGGGGGGGACTTGTCCCCCCTGCGGGGGTTTGGGGGGGCTGATCCCCCCTGGCTGGGGGGTCCGGGGGCCAGTAGTCCCTTGGCAGGGGTTTTGGGGGCAACACCCTCGAAGCTAAAAATAGATGTAAAATTTCCTAGTAAAAGTATAGTAATTTCTAGTCAATCTGGGTCGTTCATTAGGCGGGTGATCTAACAGTAGAAATTATGTCTAGTTTAGGGTTTTTTTCCCTAGAAGGAAACCCCTCTCTTTGTATGAGGGCATTGTATTGAGGTTGTGTAATAGATGTGTATTCTCCGAGCGAGAAACAGAGAGGTGAGACTGTGAGAGAAAATAGAGGATATTACAGTGGATTTGTTGTAGGTTGTGTCTCTTCATTTTGCTGGATAATAGAAAGGAAGGACTGGCTATTCGGTGTGGACGTAGCCCAAACTGGGTGAACCATGTATATCTGTGTCTCTCTGGTTTTATGTGTTTGTGTTTTTCTGCACATTATATGTCTTGCATTTCTCTGTCATATATAATATTTTTCTAACAGTGAGTTGCTCACGAATTTCTGTGAGGTGCAAGATCATAGTAAGACATTCCACTATGCATGGCTACTACTGTCCATAGTGTTGGTTACATGGGAGCTACTCGAGGATAGCCAATTTCCTCTGATCGCACCATACCTACCAGAAGCAGTAAAGTTCGCTTTGTTGTGGGCTACAAAGGATCATTAGCGGATCAAGGATATAAAGATCTTCTCGATCTTGATGGAGATGAGTATCCATATGGCCATCAACCGTAAGTCGTGGTTGTCACCAACAAGTGTTGATAAGATGTAGGAGTATGTGCAATTCAAGGCCGACTTCCACCATGTCTCAATACGTGTGCGAAAGGGCCCTGAATAGAAGTGGCATGACCTGCCATATTTGGCCACAGATGACGCGATTATAGTGGTCCTTGAATGCTGGCCAAAAGATTGGCACACTGCCATGGACTTAACAACAGGATCTAGCAAGTCCACCGCACAATGAAAGAAGGAAGAAGCCAAGCTGAAGATGGAACAGTTGGTCGCGAAGAGAAGAAAGGAGACCAAGGATAAGGCCAAGGCAGAGCGTGATGCCATGAAGCAGCCGAGTGGGCAAGCAAAGGAAGTGGAGCGTAGATCTGTCCGAGTCAGAATTTGCCTTCCCCAGAGACAGAAGAATAGGAAAAATAGATAGAGCAGGGAGGAGCGAACCCAGAGACAACTCTGTTCCACATCAATCGCAACAGAGATACAGAAAAAGTAGGGCCACATAAGAAATCTAAGGCTAGCAAGACGTCTCTCAACCCAATCAGCCTAACAGAGGGGGACTTGAATGACATAGATGATACGGTGAGGGATGCCACTACAGAATTGCTGCAGTAGTTCGAGTAGCAACAGTAGTAGGTTTGGCAACTGGCACCTCAAAAGCTACAGGGATGCTGTGTACGTGGGATCCCCAAGCAATAGTGTTGCCAGTTGGAGCAATAACTTTAGAGATAGAAGATGATAGGCCTGCTGTCAGCACCCTCAAGGGAGTTGCACTTAACTTAGCTGCACTTTCCAGTGAAGCACTTCAACTTTTGTAGGATGGAGTGATCGCAGAACTGCGGGCCCATGAACATCATGCATTACAAGTAATCAGTGAGAAGATGGTCAACAACACCTAGATGCCTGTACATCGAGACTCCCGTATTAACCTCATGAAAGACCTTACGTAAAAGAATCAGTGCATGCATAAGGTCGTGGCTGAGGCATGTAGATTTGTCCTGGAGCTAGACATTCCCGAGGCTGAGCTAGTAGATGTGTGGGTTCGGAAGCTCACTGCTGGAGTATGTGACGCACACACAAAATTGGAAAAGGTCCAGTTGGAACTGAACCTCAAAATCATAGAGTTGTAGTTGAAGGCCCAGCCTTCAACTCCGCCAAAAATCAAAGAACAACAAGCATTAGCTGTGAAAGATGTCATAGCAGCAGTGGATAGTGAAGTAAAGGACTACATGACACTCTTTGAGTAGTCGCTCGAGGTGGTCACCAGCTTGCAAGAAGACCCCACTGCACAGAGGCTAGAAACAGAAGTGCGTGAGCTAAAATAATTCTACGACAAAGTTAAAGTGATGGTGCACACTGTTGCCATCACGTAGAGGCTAGCAAAGCTGCAGAAGGCCAAGGCTTTGAAAGAACAGGTAGATGCAGCTCAGTATAAGGAAGCAGTGATAAAGTCTCACTTAAAGCCTTAGTTGGATGAGGCCTATTTGATCATGGCCACTATTGAAGGCAAGCTGGCTAGTCTGCAGGAGACTCAGCAGAAGATTCAGTCAAATAGTGTAGGGCTAGGAACAGAGCATCCGGTCGAGGAGATGAAGCAGGCAGAAGAAAAGTGTATTGCCGAAGTTGCATTAGTCCAAGTCGAGCTAGGAGGTCTTCACGACAAGATCTCCATGCCAGCCAAGTGAATTGAGGGTGAGTCACCATGTTTGTGTTGGAAGCCTATTGGGAATGGGTCGCCTGGGGTCATTTTTGGAACTAAAAGCCTAAGTTTGGGGCAAAAAGCCCGAATTTTATATAAAGGAATGTAAAGTCTCTGGATTTTGTGGCTGCAGAGCACGAAGATATCAAGAGTCAAAAAGGGTTTCCGCCCTTAGTATAGATAGCATGTGTCAGCTTTAGAGATCTACCCTTGGTCCGTAGACCATGGGATTGTATAAAAAGGGAATCTTAGAAGAGGCTAAGGAAGAAGTAGAGTTCTAAGTAAGTTGGAGTTCTTGATGAGTCCATGAAAAGATAAGAGTGAGAGTCTTAGCATAGGAATAGGCTCTGCAGCTGAGTGCGCAAGGGCCTAGGGTAGAAGTTCGCAGCTGAGTGCGCAGACCCCTATAGCTGTGTGCGCAGGACAGATAGAGTCTGTATTGGAAATCAGAATCATCAATAAAGAGAAGTATTCTGAAATTACCATGTATTTTGCCTCTGTGGATTGCATGTGATTATGTTATGTTAAGTTCTGGGTTTATGTTATAATGCTAATTTGATGTGCGAATATATATGTTTCTATCTGCTATATGAACACAAATAAGGATATATGTTTGCCCGAAGATAATCCTAATTTCATGGTAAAATTTGTGAACACTTAAGATAATTTTGGAAATTATATAATAACGCAGTAACAAAGGTGCATTAGTGCCTGAGTTGCTAGTTAGGGTTGTGTGAAGGATGATCATATACCTTTGTGGAGGTTCTAAGAGATAGAAGAGAAAGTACATTGATAAGCTCTAATGGCTTATCGATCAGCACGAAGGAAGGGTTTAAGGTATAAAACCGACATCACAACCATCTGAGGGTGAAAAACCTTGGTTCCTACATCCCCCCATATTGCTTCGGGTGAGACTTCAGTTCACGCTTTGCGGATTGATTCCGAAAGAGCCAGTAGTGTAGGGATTTTCTTAGCTGACTAATGTTGAACCTGGGCCAGGGCCCATCAAGCCAACACCTACTCTATCACTTATCTCTCATATTGGTCGAGATTGAATAGTTGAACCAATTTCATTTCTACCTAGCTACTGATTTGCCAAGCTTGAACTGTTTGATAGATCTTTATTTTCTACCCTATTAATATAAATTGAAATTTGTTCAATCATACTTAGACTGTATGAATTGAACAATATTCTGGGTTTTCTTTACTTTTCATTTTTTTTCTTTTGTTCTCTTTTTTTAATACCCTCTTTTTTTTTGGAAGCCAATTGAATATTGAGATCTATGAACAATATAAAATCTGCAAAATGTGAGATATTCAATCACCTTGAGGTCCTATAAATTATAGGACCCTAACAGTTGGAAAATATCATGGGGGCAGGTCGGGTTCAAAACCTGCCTGCTTCAAACTTGGTGTTTAACCGTTCTGGCTATGTTTATTTTAACAAGTAGTTAATATACAGTTTCGTCAACGATTTATATAATGTGTGGCTCTAATGGGGGTTGGGCTAGTCTGTTAAGGGTGGCCTGCCCACCCAATTTGAATATATGTCATATATGATACTGTTGATGGGTGGCAGGGGTGGTGGCCCTCCACCCCATATATATATATTTTATAACCATATGGATAAAAAAAATCTACTAGAAATTATGGGTTATTTGACAAATTAAGGAGACGAAAATTTCACCTGTTGTGGTGACCGAATTCTATTTGTTGGGATCTTCCAAATTGTTGCCTCATTAGTGACTACCACTTGGCCAAATTTGACCAGAACTTTGACTGACTATAACTTGAGCATACGAACTTGGATTTGAGTGTCATTCACACCATTGGAATCCAGGCGATGAACACTATGATTTAGTTTTGGTTTCACTTCCATCTGATGACTTTGATTTTTGAGCTATTTTCAAGGCCACTTATATTTAATGATCCACCCAGATCATTCCTCCCCATTGAGGATATCTTGGTCTTCCAAAAGCATGCACACATCTTGCACACTACCTTTGTCCTTTCCAATCCACACTTTCAACATCTTCTTCCCATTCAAATATGGCACATTCTTTGCAATCACATACAAATCCACACATGACACAAACAACCCCATACCTACCAATAGTTCATAACACACACTCTTTGGTCAAGTTTACATTATAATAGAAACCAATACCCCAACTATCAATAAAATTTCAAAAACATCATCGTTTCTTTAATAAGAAATGGAAAACACATCATCACTTTTACAATTATTCACAGCACATGACTTACAAGATGCGACCATGACAAGCTACCATTATTAGGAAAACCATCTCTTACTCAATAAAGTGGACCACTATGAATATGAAAAATTTGTTTTTTGAACATATTCGCCAGTTAGCTTCTTTAATAATGCTTTCATGGCATGGAATATTTGACACATGACTCTCTAGTGTCCATGCTCGTTGCAGTAACTACAATGATTCTTCCTCCTCCAAACTTTTTGGATCATCATGGAACACTTATTCCTGGTGCGCATCTGATAAGTGCCTATGGAGCTCTCACTATCACTATAACGTGATGGGGTGTTCCTATGATCCATCATTGGTTTGTTACTGGTTGTCTTGGAGCATTCCCCAACCTATTTTCTGACATATCCAAGTCCTACATAAAGAGGCAATTCCTCCACTTTGATGGAATTCACAATGCCTTGGCCATTAATCCCAAGCCCCTTTCCTTGATACCCCATTTTCTTCAACAATTTTGATCCAATTCCTGTAGTATGTTTCTCAAAAGAAGCGAAATAATCATCATAAAAAAAAACATGAAATTAAAGAATCATTTTTTACCTTAGGCTTGTTATGATGCAACTTTTCCAAGGCCTCCTCCTTATCTTGTAGCTTATGTTGCAACCTTTGTTTATCCTTCTTTGATTCTTGTAGGAGTCTCCTTAGTTCAACATTCTCCTCTTGAATGCTTTGGTTGATATCTTCGAGACCTTGGAGCCATGCATGATTTGGTGCCCTTTTCCTTTTTGGCACAACATATGCTAAAATGTTTGTCTCATCACCCAAATCGAAACCCAAGTTGATAGGTCCATCTTCTGCAATCCCAAGAGCTACAATCTTCATTTCATCACCTTCATCTAATCCCAAGTCAATTGGTCTAACACCCACTAATCTTGCAGTTGTGATCTTCTCATCAGGCTCTAATTTAGATTCTTGGTCATGTTACATAGTTGCAACTGTCTTCTGCTTCCCTTTTCTGTCATTCCTTTTTGGCCTCAATTCTAGATGAAATTTCCAAGAATGCTCCTCATCATGTCCTTATTTCTCACAATGAGTGTAAAAGGTCTTTTCTTCCTTTCTCTTAACTAATGTTGTCCTCTTTGGGTTATATTCTTGGTCATGCTTCCCCCTACTTTCAAGATGTACAACCTTCACACTAGCTTCATCAAGAGTTTTAGGTTCAAATAATAACAATGAATGACATAGATAACTATGCAAAGAGCCAATATATTTCATCAACGTCTCAGAAGCGTCTAGTGGAACATTCAATGCTAATGCTTTTTTCCTAAACTCCTCTGTAAAATTATGAATATTATGACCTTTACTTTATTTCAAATGTTTCCATTCCATCATGGCCTTTTGTCTATAACTCAATGGGTAAACTTGTCCTCTTAAAGTAGAACTTAACTCAGACCAAGATGAAAGAAGTTTACGACTACTCTTACCACCCTTTTGTAGTTTTCCTTCCCACCAGATGAGAGCAGTGCCACTCAATCAAAGGGATGCTAGCTAGATCTTGGATTCATCCTCTTTGATTTGTTGTATGCGACAATACACTTCAACCTCTATGATCTAGTTATCTAGATTTTCTGCATTAGATTCCCCACTAAATACAGGCAAATGGAACTTGACATCCACCTTAAAAAATGGATTTTTAGATTCATTCCTATGATTCCTGTTAGAATGATGAGAAGAGGAAGAATAAGAACTTCCACTGGAGGATGGAGAGGAAGGGGATTCTTCTCCTCAACCTTCATGATTTACCGAGGCATGATCATCTAGTTCTTTATTTCCTTGCTTCATTGTCTTCTCAGATACTGTAAACAATTTGTCCACTTTTTCTACCATGGCGTAGAAGGCCTTGCAATGGTTTCACTCTTCCTCCAATTGAGCATCTTAATTTTCTATTTTCCCTCTTCATGTTGCATGCTCTTCTTATGGATGAAAGGACTTAAGTTTTCATTGACCTCTTTGGAACTTTCTCCTAGTTATCATACACTTGCAATCCACATCAATAAAAGACCCACTCTACTACCAAACATGATATGAATATTTTTACTTCAAATATGCATACAAAATTGCATGTAAAAGAGCATGTAACCACCAAAGCATATCGCATGAAAAAATGCAACCATGAGAAGTAAAGACACAATAGATTGGTAATGGAGTTAACCTAGTGTGGTCTATGTCTTTGGGATCTAATCAGAGTGGGGAGGCCTCTTTCATTAAATGGAAATAAAATAAATTACAATAAATTAAATAAATGACCCTTACACCATTTTCCTGAATGGTCTGAAAATGCAAAGCTCAGCTACAGAAAAAGACATAGACATTGAATTAGTGGCATGAAATCATGTCAAGTGACTATAAACTCAACCCCCTTCTCACACTGCCAAAATATGGACCCTTAGGAATCTCAAAGATTCCCCCAGTATTCCTTCTCATTGGGTGACTAAAATTTTGTTGATCAGATCTGAAAACTAATCACACCATCAAACTCATAGCAAAATTCTAGCTCGTTTGAGAATAAACTTGGCATGATTCTGTTGCTATGAATTTTTTCCCTCCAGGGAATATTTTATATTCCTCACTAATTCTATGTGGAATATTCCCTTGAAATATACTAGTCTCTAAAAATGTGCATGTACCTGGTTCTACCGTGTGGCTCCGTCTCTGTTCATTCTTTGTCCCCCTCCCTCACTAGTCAAGCAAATGGTTGAGGCTTATATCTAGGTTCTTAGGCAGACATACAAAGGTGAGGCTACCTGGGCCATTGGCAAGTGGGCTTTGCCTAAAGTCAAATCCTGTGGTTCCTTATATTAGCGCATTGTAACAACGGTTGTTTTGTTTTTTTTTGTGTGGTGGAGTGTGGGGCCACCTATGGGTGGGTCAGCCGACAAGACGAGCGTGTTCAAATCCCGCCAACCCTGTTTGATATGTTTATGGTGGATGGTTGTTTGGGTGGGTCCGTTGTTGCGTGGCTCGCCCAACATATATAATACCTTTATGACATTTAGTTTGCAAGGTTGGCGGCCCACTAACTGATTTTTATATATTTTAACTTTAAAAAGAATTATTCAAAATTCATTTGGCAAATTCTTAGGGTTATTGACAAAATTAAAGAGGTGACAAATTCGACTATTTCGGTGGTTGGAATGCCAAATTGTTGCCTCGCTAGTGGTTGCCGTTGGGCCTAGTTTGACCAGAAATTTGACAAGCCATAACTTTCACATTGTAAGATTCCTAGACTACCAACTAGGTATGTAACTCAAGTTACCCTAAAAAAGGTGTGTGTGTGTGTGTGTGTGTGTGTGTGTTTTTCTTTAATATAAAACCCATCCATGTTTCATAAAAAAAATTGAAAATAGATCCATAATATTTTTATATGTTAAAAATACTTTACATAGACTTGTATCATGCTTTTGGCCTTTCATAGTACATGAAAAAAAAACACATTAATCATCAATAAATTATAAGTCTTCCAAAAATGAAAAAGAAATCATCATATCCAAAAATATTTACAAAATTATTAAGTATTCCAAAAATAAAGAAGAACTCATCATACCCTAAGAATTCATTCCATGTAACATAAAGTTCAGATGTTAACATTTGATCCATTCATTGGCATATTATTTCTTTGCAACAATGCCCTATATTTTAAACATAAAATTCTGCAATTTTAGAAATATTTGATAGTAGTATGAAATTGTTAATTGATCGCAGCATGAGGATTCATTTCCATTTTCTCTTCTCTATAACTTATTTACTAACGTCAAGATTCTTACTCGTGATGGAAAGCAATCTTCCTTTTATTTTGGCTCATATATTGTCGACCCCACTAGAATACTTTCTTTTAAAATCTCTGATACTATAACTTGAATAATGTTGATAATTTCAAATACATGTATCTTACTTCCAAATTAGTTATCTTATTTACCCCAAACAACTAAAATTAATATCTTTGTGTAATACGAGAATCTTTCATCAATACCATAGCTTTACATGCAAAATATTCCAAGGGAATTTATATATATCTTAAAAGGAAAAATCCTACATAATTATTATTTCAAATTTTTAAAACATATGATACAATTTCCAATGCTTAATAAATTACATACAATTTCAATCCTTAATAATACTATAATATTTATATTACTTTAAAAGTATGAAAAATAAGGCGATGCCATTGAAACTAAAACTTAGTAAAATAAATTCAATTTAGTATTCACATAAAATCCCTGTCAAGGAAGAATACCAGAGTATGGTGTCCATAAGTGATTGTCCATAATTAGCAAAATTTGTACCTTTTGAACTAAAGATGCTTATTGTTACCATTTCATATTGCATGAAACATGATCAAGTATATCTTTCCAACCTAAAGAAAGACTCAAAATGTTTTTTTCAAGGAAAGTTCAAACAAACATAACAGAGTGTTCTTTCACACTCTCCAAACAAAATTACTCCCTATGGAAGCTTACAAAAAAAATAGAGTGTTCTTTCACAATGTTCAAACAAAATTACTCCCTCTATAAGCTCACATATTGATATTTGGTGTTATGTAGAGAGTGCAACATAAAAATAATAATAAATGATTTAAACTCATTCCAAAATCAACTATTGGTAAAATGACCAAAGATACCAGTGTATAAAACATTTAATAGTATATTCCCTCAAAAATTATTCTAGACTAATAATTTTTACAAAAATAAAACTTTAAACTACATAATGCAAATGGATAAATCGTAAAATCTCATTTTCCAAGAATACATATAAGTATTACCAACGTTATAAAAGATTATTTTTTACAAAAATAAAAACATTAAACTACATCATGAAAATGGATAAATCGTGAAATCTCATTTGCCAAGAATACATCTAAATATTACCAACCTTATAAAATATTAACAAGGTTAACCTCTTTTAGAATCTATTCGATGCCCATACTTCTGGCAATAATGAAAACTTCAAACTACATATTGAAAAGGGAGGAATCATAAACTCATATTTTCTAAGAATGTATACATAAAAGTTATAGAGGATTACACACTAATTTATCTTGTAAGGTTTTATGGTAAAAATTACAAAATATTACCACACTAATTTATCTCATGCATTAACCAAAGTAAATGTAACACACCAATATATACAACCATCAAGCTAAAAGCATTATCCACCTTTGGATTTAATGATATGACGCTCTAAATTAACACACTAACATGAGTAAACAAAAATTAAACAGAGATATATGTTTTTCTTTTCTGCAAAATGAATAAGCATTACATTTCAAAGAATACTTTCTTTTTTGCAAAAAAAAATATAAATGTTATATTTCAAGAGAGGAACAATGTGCATAGTGCCTTCAAAACAATGAATGATAACTCTGAAACAAGACTTTTGCAGAAAATTATTATTGGATGAAAGATAAATATATAACCTTAAAGAATGTCAAAGAATAGGAATATTAACATCATCTCTTCCAATTATAGTTTACATGACATGGTTTGTTTTTTTTTTTTACTAGGGTGATTTACAAGCTTAAGTTACAAAAATTAACAGAATATTAACTCTTCTTCAATATAGGCTTTCATAAATAGAAATGTATTAATAGAATAGTAACTCTTCTTCAACATATGCTTCCATAAACATAAATGTATGAAAAAGCAGAGATCCGCAAATTGAAAATAAAAATAGTAAATTTATAATGGATATAAGATATAGAGACTACAATTAATTAAAGTTATGTAATTTCAACATATATATAACCGAATATTTTATAACAACAAGAATTATTTTGAAGGTGAACTACCTATATCTTCATCCAAGAAAGGTTCATTAAAACAAAATATAACAAACTGTAAATTTTACATGATACTAAGTCGTTTTACTTTGTTTAGCAGCTCTGCTCTTCTCGCCAACTCCAAGAGACCAGTTAGATTTACCACCCAACCATAACCAAAGAAAACCCATTTTCCTTGGAAGCCCAAGTTCTATGAGCTCACAAATAGTACCAACTTCAACAATAGTGAGAAATTTCGAGCAGCTAAGGAAGATATCATATCTTCCTCTCACGCCACTTAGTCTCAATCAACTAGGATAAATTACTGAGATTTTAATTTAGGAATTGAGATAAATTACTGGGATTTTAATATAGGAATTGGGTAGCCATTTTGGCAGCATTTCCCTACTCCTTCTAGTCTCCCCCTCCATGGGGAAAAATCCTTCAATATTTATAAGTATGGAGTCGAATGAAACCTCACCCCCTTCATGTAAAAATTAACTAATTTTTTATATATATTAAAAATTGTATTATTCACTAGCCCTCATAAGGTGGCACCTCTCCAAACTCTCTCCGTTTATCTTATTTTATTTAGGTACTAAATCATGTAATATTCACCACCCATGTGTCTACTTAAGGATTTTTCTTATTATTTTATTTTTAAAAAGTAGATAACCAATATTTTGCATTCAAATAATATTTATTTTGAATAATCCTCTAAAGTGAGTAAATTGGATTTAATTCACCTGGTTGATGTAAGCCCTTAAATCGTGTTTTTTCAGTCAGAGAATAGGGATTCCACACCCTTATTATGCACTTCTACTAAATTTTTAGGACTCTACCTCCTTGCCCTATACTTAGGACTCCATGTCCTAGTAGAATCAAGACTCCATGCCTTGATCTATTCCAAATATCCAAGACTCCACACCTTTGTATTTCAAAAGTTAGGACTCCACGCCCTAATCTTTCCCATAGATTTTCATCTATTCTTCTTGAAGTTACATGGATTTCCTCAAGGCACTGTTTGCGAGCCCATATGCATCTGATAATCTGTTGGCAAGGCCTTGTTTCCCCAGACCTACACATCATAATCTCATAGATTAGAAGCATAAAAAAAAATCATAATTAATTTAATTCAATCAAATTTTACCCAAATGTATACATGACCTCCATAGTCATGAGAGCATCCTTCTCAGCAGTAACTAAGTTCTCTACCAAATCCTGCTAAATACAAGTTCAATCATGTATAATCACATCATAAATCATCAATAATATAATGGCCCATTAACTACTCCACATAGTAGCTTCCATTCATATTTCATAATCATATGTCACAGGCTAGATATAAAACAAAAGGAGACGTAAATCAACATAGATATGATACATATAATCAATCACATAGTCACACATAAGAGGAAATATAATTATGCATGTAATATATATAATAGTGTTCCCCAATCAAGTGATCGATCCAAGTCCATAACATATAAGTCTATTATATATAATCTATCAAAAATCACCCTCAATAGGGGTCGCAAAACTGTACTAGGAAAAATGGGATGCTACATAAATACGAACTCAGGTTGAGGTGTCATTCATGCCGTTGGAAAGCTTGTGTCTAGATCTTCGATCTGACCCTTGTTCCACTTCAATTCAGTAAAAAAGAAATTGAACTTTTCTAAAGCCACTTCTAAATCTTGAGCATTTCTGCAGCCACCTGGATCAGTGGAGTAAAAATTTCTTCACCTCATTTAGTATACGATTTTGGGGACCAAAGCCCTCCCAAATTGGGGAGGTGTGATATGTGTTGGATAATTATATTTTTTTAATCAAACTTGATTCTTTGAGAGTGGAAAAAGTGGAGAAATCAATGTAGAATACCATTTTTACCGAAACTCCCAATTTCAAAAAATTTGGGTGAAAAACTTTGGGATCAACTTTTAGGCTTTAAATAAACACTTTTTTTGGTCCCAACCTCATTATGGACCTATATTCTATAATATACACATTGATACCTTTCCAATGACATAAGTATGAGTTTAATTAGAGCTCGTATGAGATAGTTATGCCTCTTAGAAGTTGACCTATCAAAATTAACCACCATAATTTGAGAGGATGCCATGTTAGCCCACATTATTAGTGGAAATTGGGTTAGACACATGATTGATGGGCCTCATCATTGGGTAGTTATATGGACCTTAGTACGCCTCCAAGATTATTAAAATAAACTCTTCTCATAATTCCTTACATATTTTAATTATATTTTTCTTAATGAGATGCGTAAAAGTAAGATGTTATGTCTAGGGGGTTAATGTGCATTGATTATAGGTTTTTGAGAGAAAATCATGGACATTTCGCTTAATTAATGGTAGTGACTCGAATGAGACAAGGAGATATTTTAGGAGATAGATCCTCCTCATTTAATCCTCACTCATTCGAATATTCCTCCATCAAATCACACTAGCTCAGGGTTGCAAGCAGCTGAATCATGAAGATCATGCGCAGCCAAGCCAGTGACAGTTAAGAGCTAGTTCATCTTGAGTTTTGGATCCAAGCCTCCCTAGAGTTAAGGAAGTCATTAGATACTTCATTTGTATAAATAAGGAAGCCTATAGCCTCATTAGGATTTAGATTTTTTATGTAAGAGCACTATGAATTTTCAAGTTCAAGACTTGTGGAAGACATTGTTATGTAATTTTTTTTATATGTTAATGAGAATGAGCATTTCCTTGATCTAGCACTAAGTTGACTCAGAGGGCTAAATATCTTGGGTTAGGGCCCAACCCTAGCAGCAAAGGATCCTCTTCTTGTACTTTTATGCTTAGTTTATTTCATAGATTAATGGTTGAATTGGTTTTAGAATTACTTCATTGCAAGTAGTTGTGAATTTGATTAGTTTTCTTCCATTTGTGCATTACTTTAGCAGTAGCTTAGAAAGATAAAGGAATACCTAAAAGTTGTTAGAAGGTGGATTTGGCCTCAATCCTCCCTTTAGGGACCATGGTTTGAGGAAAGAACTCTTATGCAGCCCCAAAAAGACAGAATTCTAATTTCTTATGGAATTTAGGCCTTTCTACTACTTAGGCCAACATCTTTTCAGTTTTCAAGAATAGGATTCAATTTTAATTTCTAATACCTTCAGCCTTTTATTATATCTCATAGTGTTTGACATTATAATGCAAGTATTTCCATGCATGAACTAGGAAACATAATGAATTTTTGTTTTCTTTAGTTGATTGAAAATCTTTCTTGTTTGACATGATTCATGGATAAATGTCAGTGATTGATGCAGTGCAGGAGTTTCAACAGTGCATGGAGATCTCATGACCAAAAACCCTAGCTTAATCTCATCCATCCATGATCACTAAAAGTCGCTAAGTCCCTCAACCAATTCATCATTCCATAAGAACAACTTTTCACATTTGTTGAGCAAATCCAACCATTGTACAAACTTTGTTTTGGGCTCTGAAGGAGTCTTAGTCACTCCTTTGCCTTATTTCTCCCACCATTCACCTTCCCTAAGCCCTACACCACCTTCCAAATCACTCATATTTCTCTCGTTTGGATCTTGTAGGAGCATTAGGACATCTTGTAGGATGACCTGTAGTGGCCTGTTTTGAGGCAGAATTGTGGAAAAAGCATCTACGAAGATAGGAGAAGACCCCTAATTGCCTCCCAAGTCATATGACCTTTCACCACCATCTCTAACCCACCTACCACATCACAAAGAGCATTTAGCATTCATATTTTCACACAAAAAAGAACAAAAATGAAAAAAGAGTTATTATGTTCATTTACATGCACAACAATAGAGCATTTGGTTATTTCAGATTGCATGCCTAGGACAGTAGGATTACACACATATTAAATTAGCATTCTTTTGAAGTAAAGCCTCCTAGAAATTGCTAGATGAGTGGTGTGTTTAAGCATTTGATTTCAGTCTTTCCTTACTACAGTAGACAATATTTCAATTAGTGAAAATTCCTCCTCTCCTCATTAGTAATCAAACTTCTTATGAATCAATGGAAGGATAGTTTGAGAAACCATAGTGGTCTATCCCTAGCCTAGCAGTGACAAAGAGTGGACCCATCACATCTGCTTGTGTATACATCATTGTCACCTCCAATTTTGTACGAACCCCGGGTTGATAAAGTAAAGTTGGTAGCCCTAGGAGTTGTAGCATTCTTTCTGCAATACTAGTGCTCATCACTTTTTGGTGCCATTGTCGGGGAGGTGTCTGAGTAAGATGTGATTTTTGCTTTCTTTCTTCCATTTCTTATCTCTGACATTCTGCTATTAGCTTCATTTCTACAAAAGTAATTGTAATATTGGTTTCCTTTCTTCTATATTCTACAAGTGAGATTTCATTGAGCAATTAGTTTCCATTCAGTTTGTTATTTCAATTCTGCAATTAGTCTCAAAGCTTGAAAAAACCACAAAACAAAACAAAAACACTTCTTTCATGCCTCATTGGAATAGGGATAACTTAGGAAAATTTCTACCAAATATCCCCACCACTTCAAACAACCAACCTTCCCTCTTCTTGGGTAGCTGTGAATTGGAGGACCCCTTAGGCAAACAACCAAAGATTTTTGAAGAGCCTACAAGGGGAGAATAAGAAGGAGAACCCATTCCAACTGAACTAATGGATGAAAATAGAAATGACTGAGGAGATAAAGAAAGAATTGAGGGTGCTTTTCCCATCAGAGAAACTAATGGGGATACCAAGATGAAAAACATATGCCCCTCTTCTATTCCTCATTTCCATGGCATAACCTCAGAAGATCCAGATACTTTCTTTTTTGTGTTCATTGTCATATGCAAAAGTTAGAACATATGGTTACACCACTGATGAGTAGAAGTTGAAATTATTCTCATCCACTCTCAAGGATGTAGCTCTACACTAGTTCATGGGTTTACCTAGGGATAACATCACAAATTGGGCTCAGATGCAGCAAGCCTTAAACAACAAGTATCAAGACTACTGCAGGTCCAAAGACACTAAAGAGGAATTTTTTAGGATGACCTTGGGGAATGATGAATCCCTAGAGGATTGTGAAGAAATATTCCAGCTTAGCTACAAAAGAGCTAGGTGCACACTTGATCCTAAGTCACTGAAGCTAGTCCTACTCCGAGGGGTAAGGGAAGATCTTATGGATACCTTAAACCTTCTAGTAGGAGGGGAAATCTACTAGCTCCTATGAAGATATCAATATTGTCTTTAGGAACCATTCTAAGGTAGCTAGGAAAAATGGTAGGGGTAGTCAACCAATGGCCAGCTCATCATCTTCCAAGACATCCATAAAATGTGAAATTGGAAATATGTTGGAAGATTTCAAGAGTGAAATGATGTAAACCCTTGCCCTCTAGATGGACACTATGCACATCAAGAGAAAGCAGGAGGAAGCAGAGAGAGCATTAGCCATATTCTACCCTAGATGCATAAGGAGGCACCCTAGGATTGAATTTCCATTAAACCTAATCGAAATATGCTTAGTCTGTGAAGAAAACCACTCCACAGACAAGTGTCCTTCTCTACCTAGACTAAAAGCTATGTATCATGGAATTGAAGGGGTGACTGAACAACTCTACTACAGAAATCAAAGGAGACCACATGAGCCTCGGCCATACCAGTAGGAAATGCAAGGGTTATCCCATGCATATTACAACCATAACTAGAGCACATACATTCCCTCTTGGGGAGCCACTACTCATCCCTCCTGTTCTACACCTTCTCCTTCATATTTTGCACCTCAGTACCATTCTCAATCGACAAACCAGTCATTTCAGCGATATACTCTGCCATAGCCTTAGTGGAATGCACCACCCCAGGGGTGGAGGTCCCCATACAACAATGCTCCATCTTTATTGCCTTCACCTCCTACTCAACCATAGATTTTACACTCTGCTCCACCTAAAAAACCTCAGATCCCTACTCAGCCAAATCTGAACCTGAACAACAGATAGGCAAAGCAAGTATATAGTGGAAAAACATCATATCTACTTATGCTGTGGAGATTCAGGAAATCATCCTAAGATTTGGGAGAGTACTCCTAGACAACCAACCTCCATCTCCACCTAGGGAGAGGGAGGAGGAAAGAGAGGAAATCATGCCTAGAGTGAATCCACTACCCTTTCCTAAGAGATTAACTCATCCAATCTAGCCTACCCCAGAAGAGAATGGACTTTTGGATGAATTGAAAAATCTATGTGTCAGAATTCCACTTCTCCAAGCCATCAAGGATGTACCTATTTACAACAAATTGATAAAATAGAAGTGTTTCAAGCATCCAGGAAGACAGGAGAAGACCCCTACTTGCCTCCCAATCCATTTGACCTTTCACCACCATGTATAAGCCACCTGCCACATCACAAAGAGGATTTAGCATTCATATTTTTCACACAAAAAAGGACAAGTAGGAAAAAAGAGTTATTATGTTCATTTACATGCATAATAGTAGAGTGTTTGGTTATATCACATTGCATGCCTAGGATAGTAGGATTACACACATGTTAACTTAGCATTCTTTTGAAGTGAAGCCTCTTAGAAATTCGTAGATGAGTGGTGTGTTTAAGCATTTGATTTTAGTCTTTCCTTACTACAGTAGACAATATTTCAGTTAGTGTAAATTCCCCCTTTCCTCATTGGTAATAAAAATTCTTTTGAATCAATAGAAGGCTATTTTGAGAAACCATAGTTGTATATCACTAGCCTAGCAATGACAAAGAGTGGACCCATCACATTTGCTTGTGTATACAACACTGTCACCTCCAAGTTTGTACGAACCCCGGGTTGATAAAGTAAAGTTGGTAGCCCCTGGAGTTGCAGCATTCTTGTTGCAATATTGGTGCTCATCACTTTTTGGCATCATTGCCTAGAGTGAATCCACCACCCTTTCCTAATAGATTAGCTCATCCAGTCCAGCCTACCCCAAAAGAAAATGAACTTCTAGGTGAATTGAAAAATCTATGTGTCAGAATTCCACTTCTCCAACCCGTCAAGGAAGTACCTATTTACAACAAATTGATTAAAGAGAAGTGTTTCAATCATCTGGGGGGGTGCAAAAGAGACACCCCTACCATTAATTTCATTAGACATCTGTCTGAATTAATACTGGGGCACGTAATTTGCCCAAAGTATTTGGACCCTGGAAGCCCTGTAGTAGATGTGCACATCAATGACACCATTGTACCACACACTTTAATTGATCTTGGGGCTACCATTAATGTAATGAATAAGGACACCATGCTCAAGATAAATCTCTAGGGTTCATTAAGAAAGACCACGACAGTCTTTCAACTTGCAGACTGTTCACAATAGCCCATCAGGGGATTGTTGAGGATGTGATGGTCTCCATTGACTCCTAGGAGTACCCTGCAGACTTCCTAGTTCTCTAGCCGAAGGCCAATCTTAGTGGTTATCCTCTCATACTTGGGAGGCCTTGGTTAGCCACTATCGATGCCTACATCAGCTAAAGGGCTAGAAATATGACTATAAAAAATGGGCATTTGTCCAAGCAGTTGGTCTTGTACCCTCCTTTTTAGCCATCTATAGAACATGACTTACCTTTATGGCTAGAAGAGGAGGAAGAAAATGAAATCTACTCATCCCAACTCTATACCCTAGAAACTTCCATGGGAGGAGGATAGCAGATGAGGATGATTTGATTGAACACATAATCCAAAGTCCAACTCCCAACACCTTGTCCATAGAGGAAGTAGTAAAGGAAACCAAGAGAAACCATCAGATTGTTCTATGCTTAGCTGATTCAATCCCTAATCATGTCAAAAAAATAGAATTTGTCCCTAAGAGAACTTTGAAAATCAACCCCTCTCTTTTTGTACAGTAAGAAGAAAAGTTGTGCAACATGCTAAGGGAAAATTTGGATGCCTCTTCTTGGAGTTACAAGGAAATGAAGGGAGTGCACCCCTCAATGTGTACTCACCACATTTATATCAAAGAAGCTTTCAAACCAGTCCAACAACCCTAAAGTAGAATGAATCCAACTCTCAAGGATATAGTCAAAGAATAACTACAAAAGCTGCTGGATGCAGGATTCATTTTCCCTATCTCGGATGGTAAGTGGGTTTCTCCTTTGGTGTTGGTTCAAAAGAAAAATGGGAATAGGAGGATTTGTGTCAATTACAGAAAGTTAAACAAAGCAACAAAGAAGGACCATTTCCCTCTACCTTTCATTGACCAAGTGCTAGATGGCCTGATAGGAAAATGATTTTTTTCTTTCCTAGATGGATTCAACGGGTACAACCAAATCCATAGTAGCCCAAAGCACTAGGATAAAACCACCTTCACCTATCCTTGGGTTACTTTCGCTTATAGGGTCCTTCCTTTTGGCCTATGCAATGCCCCTACCACTTTCCAGAGGGAATTCTTGAGTATCTTTGTCGAGCTAGTCCATGATGCAGTATAAATTTATATGGATGATTTTACACCATATGGGTGTGATTTCCAGGAGGCTCTTTCCAACTTGGGTAAGGTTCTAAACAAATGCATTGAAATGAACTTGTCTCTTAGTCCCAAAAAATGTGAGTTCTTGATGACTACAGGGACTGCTCTATGCCATTCAATATCGAGAATGGGTTGCAGGTGGACCCAAATAAGATAGCCATCATCCAAGGGTCCCACCTATGCAAAAACAGAGGGATGTCAGAAGTTTTCTAGGTTTAGCTGGATACTATAGGAGATTTATAAAAGGCTTCAGCAAGTTAGCTTCTCCTTTATTTGGGTTATTAGCCAAAGACTCTAAATTTTTATGGTCATAAAGTTGTTAAGAGGCCTTAGACACCCTAAAGGACAAGTTGACCATTACACCTATACTCTAAGGCCCAAATTGGGCCCTTCATTTCCATATACTTGTTGATGCCTATCACAAAGCCATAGGAGCAACTCCAGGCGAGATAGATGACAAGTTACCTTATGACATTTACTTCATCAGTAAGAACCTGTCAAAAACCAAACTAAACTACATAGTGACTGAAAAGGAGCTCCTAGATGTTGTTCATTCATTGAACAAATTTTGGCATTACATTACAGGTTACTAAACATTTGTACATATTAACCATGGTACAATTAAATACTTGATGAATAAACCTGATCTGAATGCCCATATTATTAGATGGTTATTTTTTTTACAACAAATTGATCTAACTATTATTGATCAACCTGGCAAGGAGAATGTTGTTGAAGATTTTTTTATCCAGATTGACTTTGCTGTATGGGAGCAAGGAATGGTTGATGATCAGTTACCATATGAACACTTGTTCGACATTTTAGTTCTCTCTCCATGGTTTGTTAACATAGAAAATTACATGGTTTCTACACAGTTTCCACCAAATTTGTCCTCCAAAGAGAAAAGAAAGATTGTGAGGAAGAGAGCCCCATTCACTTGGATTGGGGGAAACCTCTTCAAACTAGGCCCAGATCAAATTCTGAGAAGATGTGTCAGGGAGGAGGAAGTCTTTGACATCCTCTTGGCCTGTCATGATGGGCCTTGTGGAAGTCAATTTACAGCTAAAAGGATAGCATTCAAGGTGTTACAAAGCTGGTTATTTCTGGCCCACTCTTCACCAGGATGTGAGGAGGTATACTAGTCAGTGTGATCGGTGCCAAAGGATGGGGAAAACTACCCCAAGGGATGAAATTCCTCTGCAACTTAAAGTGACTTTCGAGCCATTTTATATGTGGAGCATGGATTTCATTGGACCCATTGACCCTCCATCCACGCAAATGTAGTACATCATTGTGTCCACTGACTATTTAACCAGGTGGGCTGAAGCGAAGGCCGTCAAAGCAACAATAGAGGAGAAAGTGGCTTTTTTATTAAGGAAAAATGTATTTTATAAGTTTGGGTACCCTAGAGAACTAGTCACTGATCAAGGAAGTCATTTTACATCTCACGTGTTTGAAAATTTGTTAATCCATCATAGGATCAAGCATAGAACATCCACTCCTTACCACCCATAGGTCAATGGGAAAGTGGAAGTAACGAACAGAGCGTTGAAAGGCATTCTGACCAAAGTAATTAGCAACAGCAGAAAGGACTGGGAAGATAGACTAGTTGAGGCCACTTGGGCCTACAATACCACCTAGAAGACCACCATTGGATTCACTCCTTATGATCTGGTCTATGGGAAGAAGGCCCCATTGTCCATTGAATTTGAATATAACACCTTAAGAATGGAAGCACAACTAGATCTAGATCTCACCAAGGCACAAAAAGAAACATTGTTCCAACTGAATGGGTTAGATGAATTTAGAATGCAGGCCCTCCTACACACAGAGGTGACTCAAGTTCAAAGGAATATCTGGCATGACAAGAACATAAAGGAAAAATAGTTTCAAGAAGGTGATTGGGCTTTGTTGTGTCATTCCAGATACATGGATTTTAAAGGAAATTTAAGGACTAGATGGCTAGGGCCTTATTGCATGGAAAAATGTCATGATAATGGTTCAATACAAATAAGAACCATTGATGCAGAGGTTATTCCTTTACTTGTCAATGGGTACAGATCAAAGGTCTACAAGAAGCCCTTGTTAAAGAAAGAATTCATCAATTCCATAAGAAAGACAATGATGGTGGTGGAGAAAGTCTCAGCTTCTACCCCATCAAGTCCCTAAAAAAAGAAAAAAGAAATAAAAAAAATAAAGAGACTCAATTGAAAACCTCCATTCAGCACCTGAGTCCCACTATTGGGTTGAAAACCTCTTGAGGCAGCCCAATGGTCTCAAAAAAATTAAAAATATCTTTGGGTGAAAACCTCTTTCGAGGCACCCAGGGCAAGCATCTACGATGAAAACCTCTTGGAGGCAGACTAGTTGTTTTCAAAGAAAAAAAATAGAGAAAAGAAATTTTTTGAAAATGTTGTTTGCAGGTCAGTAGGAGGACGATCAGAGCAACTTGAGAGGATCAGAAGGACCTATTTTATCCATATTTTCATTCCTCCATCCCATATTCTTCATTATCCCATAAATCCCTCCAATTATGAACTCCTCCAGCTCAGTTTACATAGGTTCTGTGTTTTCTACAGGATTCGCTATAATCCTACATGATTCCCTCAAAACCTATAGGAGTTTCCTATAGGAATTACAGTGGCTTGGGAATACCAAGAAAAGTGACCCTAGAGCAAGGGGATGACTATCCTGTGTCAATTGTTTTTTTTTTACTCCACTACCTCGTCAACATGCCTCCCATCACCATGTTACCCCTGCATTCATCCAATAAGTCAATTCCAAAAATATTATAGTTTTAAAAGAAAAAAAACAAATAGAATAGGGTGAGAACAGAGGACAAGGGGACAATACATGAAGGCTATACCTCTCACTACCAATCACTAGACCCCTTATATACCCATGAAAGCAATCCTCATGCTCCAGAAGTAAAAAATAATGAAAAGTTTAGTGGAGAGGCAACTATAGGACAACCTGTAAGTTTCCTATAGGAAATCCTTTAGTAGCCTATCCCACAAAAGAAATTTTCATAGGGTTGTAGTCATCTTTAGCATAGAGATAAAAATGGCAAGGAACCTCCTCCAGAGCTCAACAATAGCAGCAGGATCATCAACATCACTCTCTAGTACCTACACATCAAAGGAAACAAGCATAAAAAGAGGCCAATAAAAAAAATATGCGGCAAATACACAGCATAGGGACATCATTCTCGAACAAGCAGCATCATCAAAGCATCTTACCCACAGGTATGTCATCTTGCTTATGCTCTCTCGTTAGCACAATATGCTACAAAAATTAGGATTATGTACGAGTTGGTTTTATAAGCAAAGGTGGCCAATTAACTTGACCATCTTCGACCAATCGACGAGGAGAAAATAGTTAGACCACTCCACATGTGGCAGTAGTCAAATCAGAGGAAAAAGGGAGATAAGGCCAAAAATTGTTAAATTACAGATGATCAGAGTGGGAGAACATTACGAGGTAAGAAGGAATGATGTAGTGATAGTGGGACCAGTAGTCCAAAAGTGGGTGCTCGTACTTAGGCAGCCAACACACCATCCCACACGATCACCCATATGAGGAAATAAAACACTAATTTCCATGCAAAGAAGGCATTCGCAATCTCGAGGATTCATCGAAGCAAGGTTGCTCTCGGCCTATTGAAGAAGCATCTACAGGAATGGTAGTGAGTATTTTGCAGTGTAGGGGCACCTACAGGATCCTACAGAAAAACCTATAGGATCCTATAGGAAGACCTACAGGATACAGAGCAGTCATTGACAGTGGGAAATTAGTGTGGAAATATCAAAGGTTGGCCTCATCAGACAGTAACCAGGAGGCAGGAGCTATACCTTCCCATATTTTCCAGTTAAAAATAAAGAAAACAATCCTCCATTTGGTTAAGGAAGTTGTAGTCTAGGGGAATCATAATGAAGAGTTATCATTTTAAATCTCTCACCCACTAGAATTCTTGAAATATACCCATACAAACCTCCACAATTACCAAGGGAAAGATGACAAGGGGTTTTAATAAGAGGGAACCCACAAACACAGTAAGAATTCATCAATACCCTCCTGTATTAGAAATCTTCACAAGGCACAATTGCATTGGTTTCTTTGAAATAATGAGGCGATACAATGATGAGGTGGTCGAAGACTTTGCTCTCTCACTCATACCCCTCACTAGGACCCATGCCATTATTCTGGTGAAAGGCCTATTAGTAGAAATCACCCCTGAAGTCATAAGAAAAATCACCACACTTCCTTTAGGGTTGCCTTGGAGAAAAGAAGATAAGGGTAACAACACCCTTGAAAAGAAGAAATTCTTTTTGGAAGTGGAGGAGGAAATGGAGGATGAAAATGGAGTCAAAAGAGAAAGCTTTCCATACCCTTTGAATGAATTTAGCTACCACCTGATAAAATATGTATCATGTGAAGGGAGATATAGTGTCGCATATGGATACCATTTCAGGCTTCTCCAAGAACTAAGATTTGGAGTAGACACACCTCCTAAGAACAAACTAAGTATACCCTACTTTCTTCCTCAATCAATGATAGATATGAGCATCAAAGTGTAGCAGGGAAAACATCAACAACTAGCCCGTCATGGGTTAATCGAACTTATCCTAGAAGATTCTCCCCAAAACCTAAGACTCCCTATTACATGGAAAACTTTCAGAGACATGTAGGTAGAGGGAGAAATAAAAGCTCTTGAATATGAAAAAAGCCCCACCTCTAGTGAAAGGGATGAAGAGGAAACAGAGGAGGAAGAAGAGGAAGAGAAGAGAGGAGGAAAATGAGGAAGAGAAAGAAGAAGAAACAAAAGGAGAAATAGATGAATAGAGTGAGGAACTGAAGGAAGAAGAGGAAGAAAAAGAAAAGGATGAGAAGGAAAATGGGAAAGATGAAACAAAATAGAAAGAAGAACAAAGGACTGAAATTCAAGGAAAAGAAGGGGAAGAATCAATAAGGGAATCTCCAGAACCCACTGAAAAAGAGGTAGCAACTGCTCTTGTTGCCCTAAGTACACCTATCAAGTAAAAAGGGAAGAGACAGAGACAAACCCCATTGTACTTTAGGACAAGAAAAAGCACAAGGATTAGGCAAGGAAGACCTCAAACACCCACCAAAATTCAGATTTTCATTGAAGGCTCACCAAAGAAACAAGAAAATATAGCTCCTCTTGAGAAAAATCAAGGAGAAGGATCATCAGGGCAAGCCTCTCCCAAATCTCCCATCACCTATGTTAGGAGGCCTATTACAAGGTCTTCCTTATCAAAGGGAAAAGGTCTCCTACAGGAGACACTGAAATACCTACAGGAAGTAGAGGCCATCCTACAGGAAACTCTGCTAAACCTACAAGAAACTCAGAAAATGGACGAAGAAGGTATCACTCAGCAAGAAACAAAGAAGAAAGACCTAGAACGGAGACAACCTAGTCCTCAACCCAACCTTGACTCTTACTACAGGTTCATTGAAGGGGGTAGGTTCATCCCACAAAAATCTTCCATCCCCTTATTCTTTGAGCCCGAAAAGGAAAGGGAAAGAACGCACAGGTGGATGCAAATTGCCAAATCCAAAGGAGTGGAGGATGTGGGCCACATGGACGAGAAAGTAAAGGAGATGGGTAGAGAACGGAGTAGCATAAGGGACAAAGAGGAGATGATGAAGTTCAGTTGGAAGTAGAGAATACATGGCTAAAGGGATAGTTACAAGAAAGGGAAATCCAGTTGGCAATCCAGTGCAGTATGGAAGCAAAGTCTTATGCCTTGTATCTTAAGGAATAGTGGCTGCAATTCCAAATTAAAATTTTAGCAGAGAGAGGCACTATTCCCTTCCAAGACAAGAGACAATTCATTGATCTCTGTGATCAAAGCACCTTGGAAGATAGAGAAAAAAAGTCTGAGTTTTACCTACACAACTTGGCCTTGACAGATTTAAATGTTTGGCACCCAAATTCAAACTAGGGGACTTGCAATTGAAGGCCTTAGCATCATGGATGAATCATAAGGATGCAAGAGTTGTAGAGATGAAGAAGGTATTGGCAAGAGAGGAGACATAACCCCTCATGATAAGAGCAAGAAATCTAACCCAATGGTTGTCATCAGCACCCACAACTCGATTGAAAATTATCCTCAGATTGCACCTAGGTACCTTGCTACCCAAGAGCAAGCAGTCACACACTTTGAAGACATGTTTAGGCTGTTAGGATATTACAACATGAAATCTTGCCAAACGAGATGGAACACCTTTCCCTACAACCTGAAAATCAGAGAATGCCATTCTCCTCAGAGAATGAGAGAGGCACTAAACAGAACACCGATGTACAAGAAAGCTCTACAAAGACTCAAAGTCAATTGGATTGACTTGAGACTCAGTCCACCATTGCTCTTAGGAAAGTTGGAAGGTAGGAAATAAGAGGAATAAAGAAATTAGTGGGAAGAGATAGAGAGGAAGGCAGGATTTTATTCACAAGAAGAAGAAACTACAGCCACCAGAGCAATGAAGGACATGGATATAGATTGAGTTGCTCAGAGGATGAGTAACACTTTCAGTAACGAGGTGATGATGAGCCTCATCATTGGGTAGCTATATGGACCTTAGTACACCTCCAAGCTTATTAGAATCAACTCTTCTCATAATTCATTACATATTTTAATTATATTTTGCTTAATGAGATGAGTAAAAGTAAGATGTTATGTCTAGTGGTCTAATGTACATTGATTATAGGTTTTTGAGAGAAAATCATGGAAATTTTTGCTAATTGAGGGCAGAAACTTGAATGATACAGGGAGGAGAGATTGTAGGAGATAGATCCTCATTTAATCCTCACTCATTTGAATATTCCTCCATCAAATCACACTAGCTCAAAGTTGCAAGCAGCTAAGTCATGAAGATCATGGGAAACCAGGCCAATGACAGTTAAGAGCTAGTTCATCTTGAGTTTGGGACCCAAACCTATCTATATTTAAGGAAGTCATTGGAGACTTCATTTTTATAAATAAAGAGGCCTATAGCCTCATTAGGATTCAGATTTTTTATGTAAGAGCACTAAGCATTTTCAAGTTCAAGACTTGTTGAAGACATTGTTATGTAATTTTTCTAATATGATAATGAGAATGAGCATTGCCTTGATCTAGCACTGAGTTGACTCTGAGGGCTGAAGCTCTTGGGTCAGGGCCCAACCCTAGGAGCAAAGGCTCCTCTTCTTGTACTTGTATGCTTAGTTGATTTCATAGATTAATGGTTGAATTGGTTTTAGCATTATTTCATTGCAAGTATTTGTGAATTTGATTAGTTTCCTTCCATTTGTGCATTACTTTAGTAGTAGCTTAGAAAGATAAAGGAATACTTAAAAGTTGTTAGTAGGTGGATTTGGCCTCACTCCTCCCTTTAGGGACTATGGTTTGAGGAAAGAACTCCTATGCAGCCCCAAAAAGATAGAATTCTGATTTCTTATGGAATTTAGGGTTTTCTGCTACTTAGGCCAAAATCTTTTCGGTTTTCAAGAATAGGATTCAATTGTCATTTCCATCCATGAACTAGGAAAATAGATAATGAATTTTTGTTTTCTTTATTTGATTGAAAATCTTTCTTGTTTGACATGATTCATGGAGAAATGTCTGTGATTGATGTAGTGCAAGAGTTTCAACAATGCAAGGAGATCTCATGACCAAAACCCCCAACCTAACCTCATCCATCCATGATCACCAAAAGCCACTAAGTCCCTCAACCAATTCATCATTCCATAAGAACAAATTTCTAGGTTTGTTGAGAAAATCCAACCATCTTACAAACTCTATTTTGAGCTCTAAAGAAGTCATAGTCACTCTCTTGCCATATTTCTCCCACCATTCACATTCCCTAAGCCATACACCACCTTCCAAATAACTCCTATTTCTCAAGGCCGAATACTATAGGAATACAAGGGATCCTGTAGGAGCATTACAACATCTTGTAGGAAGCATTAGGACATATTGTAGTGGCCTTTTTTGAGGCTGAATTGTGGAAAACGCATCCAGGAAGATAAGAGAATACCCCTACTTGCCTCCCAAACCATCTGACCTTTCACCACAATTTCTATCCCACCTGCCACATCACTAAGAAAATTTAGCATTCATATTTTTCACACAAAAAAGGACAAAAAGGAAAAAAGAGTTATTATGTTCATTTACATGCACAGCAGTAGATTGTTTCGTTATTTCAGATTGCATGCCTAGGGCAGTAGGATTACACACATGTTAACTTAGCATTATTTTGAAGCAAATACTGAGAAATTATTAGATGAGTGGTGTGTTTAAGAATTTGATTTCAATCTTTCCTTACTACAGTAGACAATATTCTAGTTAGTGAAAATTCCCCCTTTCCGCATTGGTAATCAAACTTCTTCTGAATCAATAGAAGGCTAGTTTGAGAAACCATAGTGGTCTATTTCCAGCCTAGCTGTGACAAAGAGTGGAACCATCGCATCTACTTGTGTATACATCACTATCACCTCCATGTTTGTACGAATCCCGTGTTGATAAAGTAAAGCTGGTAGCCCCAAGAGTTGTAGCATTCTTGCTGCAATACTGGTGCTCATCAATGATCATGATGTATAAGACTCTAGAAAAGTCAATATTCTAATTTTAGTTAATAGTTGAAGGAGTCTAACCCAACCACTAGTAGGTCATCAGGATGTGTTATAACCATACCACTAGGAGGGAAAGGAGTTTCATTCTTTTCATGTTAATTTGTTCCATAGATGAGTGTGGTAGCCAAGAGGTATAGGGGGGATAAAATAGAGAGGATTTGTGCACTGTAGTATCTCATAGGCCACGTGCCTTACTTCTTTGTACTCATAGTCATTTTCTATTTAGAAAAAGAGAGAAAATCAACCTCGCCTTCCATTTGGGTTTTCTCCTAAATGGGTTTCTTAGGTTATATTTTGTGTCAATTGTTGTTTGTGAGCTTTTACTCTTCATTCTCTATTTTCTGCATAAATTTTAATTCGTATCCATACCCAATAAAAAATAATCTACATATCCATAAAATTAAAGATAAATAAACCCTCATAGTATAGATTTTATGTTTTTAAGTATAATTTATCAAATCTATTGTGACAAACTCATGTTCAATGGAATATCCACAACAATTTAAAGATCATACCACCCACCACAATTAAGAAAAGATAACAATTTTTGTGTTTATGAATGTCTTTTGCATCCTTGATGAGATTTTATGTATCTAAGTTAGCCATATAATTTTATATTAAGAATTTATTCATGCAATTTTTTATTTAACAAATTATGAGAAAATTAGAAAAGTATTTCTTGTTGGATGATTGTGTAGGTTGGTGGTGAATTGGTGGAGCCATAGAAAGGTCAACCAAAAGCCATTTAAATACATTGGAAAAACATTCAAAATTAGGTATGTCCCTTCTTCCTTCTCATATTAAATTCTAAAAATTCTTGTTATTATTAAGGGAACTCAAGATTTTATCGATCCCTATGTATATTATTCAATTACCATGCATTCAATGGGGATCATCATTGCTTATCCATAGGTAGATTATTAATAACAAACTTAGAAACTCCACTAGGGATGAATACTTAGAATTATTTCCTTTGTTTTCTTGAGTGAATCCTTACTCCTTTTCATTTTAGGAAACCTAGGTTTACTTTGTAAGGTATACATTTAAGTCCTAAGTAATTTCACTTCTATTCAATATATTTTTGTGTGTTTATTTGCTCAAAAATTGATAATATCACTTGGAATAGCAACCATACTTTTCCGATGGGATTAGTCTCAATATTTTGATCGTAACTTCTAATTTTTAAATATACTTGGGATTTTCCTTATGATATTGGAATTATATCATCAATATATGAAAATTTAAAATTATAATTTTCATTGGTTTGACATTTTTTGTTCCAAACTTTCAATTTGACTTAGGCTCAACCTATTTGACTAAGCATTTCTTTATTTTGGAAAATTTGGTGTTGATTGTTGATCAGACTGCACACCTTAGGAATTTGTATTTTTAGTTCATTTACATTAGAAAAATATTTAAAACAAGTTTTTTCGTTACATTTTCTTACTTGTCTTACATATTTTCACTCTTAGCTTATTCAAATTGTGAAACAGTTTAAAGGAATTGCATTATATCTTTGCATATAATTTCCTCATCATTAGGGTAAGTTTTTGAGTGTTTTATTAAAAATAAAAAGATATTATTGGAGTGTTTTATTTTTTTCTATGTATTATAGAGTTATACAAATTGAAGACAAAAATCTCCCTTCCTTCCTTGGATTTCATTGAAGCTTAAACATTATAACTTGCTTTCATTCTTTGCATTTACTTTGGGTTGGAAGGAGAATTTAAAACATCATTTAAGTTTCATTTCATACTTTTTGACCAAACAAGAACATTAAAATATGTGTTGATTTAAAATTGATTATACTTTTTAGTGTTTTCAATAAACCAACACTACACTAGGAATTGGGATGTTGATGCAGGTTGAAGAGTAAACTCTCCAAGGCCATTGAAACCAAAGTGCTATCCATTATAGAGTTTGAAAATGCATTAGTAGAATAAAAATATGTCCAAGAAATATCTTCCCAAACTAGAGTTAAGCATGAAGTGGCATTGGGGAAGGTGTGGTGACATCCCCTTTCCACTCTTCTTAGTGTTAGTTGGAATACTACATGTGTAGGTATCTAAGGTCGTGATTCTCTGTGAATAATTAATTTCATGATATTTTATTTTTAGTTTCCCTACCCATACATGTGGTCCTAAATGATGATTATTCCACTTTGTCATTAGATTGTGAAATGGAATCCTTAGTGGCCATTCCTAGAACATCACATATGTGTCTACAAGTGGGAAGTGCCTGTAGTACTTGAAATAGATGTTATATCATAGTACCGATACCCCTAGAGGGTTCTCCATTTCCCTGGTTACTTTCAATAGGAAGGGTTTATTGAACCTCTATTTTGAACTATTTTGATTGGTTGACAAGAAACCATTTTTCTACCAATATCCCATTATAGTATTTCCATCCAACCCTAATATTTACCAAACTCATAACATTGGACTATATTCCTTCAAAAACATACTCAAGGTAAATAATTTCTTTCTTTGTAAACTAAGTTCTTTATAAGGTGAATAAAAAAATTTGAGGATGTCTTTACTAATGAAGAAACATTAGCTTTTTTTGTATTATTGCAACAATTCACACCTATGATTAGTGCTTGTGTGTGGCCACAATCACATGGAGCATAAGGCCAACCCCTAGTCAATTTGGAAAGCTTTCAATCATGGTTATCACACTTGTGAAGGTTCAAACCAACTAATTTGATGCAACCAAGGATTTTTAACTTTTTATGGAGACCAGGATATGGACTTCAACCACCATAGATGAATATCAGAGCTCTTGATGTAGGTTTTACTTAAAATATATGTATGACTAGCTTTTTCTAAGAAAACAATGTAGTTATTTCACCCTTTGATCCTTGAGATTAGAGAGGTCGACCTCATCTACAACTAGGGTTTTTATTTATAAACAATGTATTGAACCCTATAATATTTAGTACAAGGATATGATATTGTAATGTGAGCTTATGCAACCAATTCTTATATTGATTTCTTATTGTTATAATTAAAAATCCGTTATGGATTAGATATAAGCATTGTAACTATTGTAATCTCTTTGTTGGTTAATGGAGACTTCATTTTGATTCATAGTGCAACTTTTTGGAATTCATGTAACCTAGTAGCTTACCAGCCTAGAATGGAAAGGGACCACCAATATGAATTGACAAGAGCTTGTGTATCCTTATTTAATTCTAACTTGTTTCTTATGATTTTATGATGAGATATCGTTCAAATTAAGTATTTGCATGTCGCAGGAACTTATCTCTATAGTACTTAGTATTTATTAATATTTATTGAATATAGTAATCTTGTTTGAATTTTTAGCAATCTCATGACTCTAGGATAGATTAAGCATTGTTGCAGTAGAAACACTATATATACATTGACATAATACTTAATACTTGTTATTGAGTTTGGATGAAAAAAAATCTTGTTATTTGGTATGAATAATAGAAACCCCCATTTAAGACTATGATTACTTGCAATATTATCACTCAAGGATTAAAATGAAAAAAGTAATCTTCCCTCTCTTTCCTTTGTGTTATATTTTATATATCCTTCTTTACCTCGGATTGAATACAATTCTCTTAAGAATTTACACAGAGTACTTGAATCTTTCATTGAAAACATACTGGAGGTCAAGATATGGATTTTATCTAACTTGGTTTTTATTTTATGCATCAGTCTTATTCTCCACAGTGTATTCTATTCACTCACACACCTATTTATGTATCATTTTTATTTTTCAACAACATGTATTGACCATAGTTTGAATGCCTTATCCTTTATCCATAGTGAAATTTATTTCCACTATAAAGATCTCATCTATTGCATGTGATCTAGGGTTAAAAAATATAAGAGTGAACTAAAATTCCTCCATGATATCTAAATTTTATTTGGTAGAATATTGAAGTATTGAAGGATTGTTGAGTATAGAAAGGGTTATCCTTGATTTGAATGGTTGAGGTATTATAGAAAGAACAATTGCATTGTAACATCCCCCTTTCAAGCATAGTAAATTATATTGTTACACAATTGTTTCTTGCATGAACATTGAGTGACATTGACACAAAAGGATTGATTCCGTAAACACATAAATGCATAATGGATTGTTGCATACATAATAAAATACATTTATGCCCAGTGATTTTTTTCATACATAACAAAATATATTGCACAATGTATTTGTTGAACATATATTTAGTTATATTGTGGTCCATTGCATACATATTGAGTTACATCAAAATACATTAAACTACATTTTCATGTGCAGTGAAGCTAGAATGAATACCTCAAAAGTGTAAATGGTCTCTTGAATAATTTATTTATTTGTGAATGATAGTTAGTGCTTGGATTTATTGTTGAATTTTTTAAATAGTTAGGTTATTGCACCATTCCATTAGTGGAAGCCACATTACACTTTCGTATTGTATTCTCTAAATATATAAGGTTAAGATATTTTTATTACATTTCTATCAAATAGTTTTGGATGCTTAGTGGTGAGCACCATTATTGCAGCAATAATGCTGCAACTGCTGCGGCCTCCTTCTTTACTTTTATCAACCCGGTAGTTCATAACAAACTTGGAAGTGACGGTGATGTATGCACAAGTACTAGCTCTTACTGCAGGCTCTCACTTGGTCAACTGGCGCAAGATCGCTAGGAGATTAAGCCAACTTCTATGAATTCTCAAGAGAATTTTTTAACTGTGATGAAAGAAAGATAATGCTACAGAGGCTATTCTATTTGTAGAAAGAGAAGGAAAACTGTAATATAACACAAACCCTAGCAAACCCTAATTTACCTATTAACCCTACTTTTGAAAGAAAACAGATGGAAACTGATGAAATGAGTGCTATTGACTACTAAAAAGGTAAATTTCATTTATTCAATCTACTTCTGAACATAAATGAGAAGAAAACACCTTTTTGTGCTTTTGATTGTTTTTATGTGAAATCATTATGCTTGTGATTTATCTGGTTGTGATTGTGCAAAGGTTTGGTGGCGAAAGAAGGTGGAGTTGGTTGTTTTAAAGGTGGAAGAAGGTTTGGAGAGGTCCTAAGAGGCCCCTAGTACCATTTGGAAGAATTTCATAGCGATCGGACTTCGAAAAATCACTCACAGGAAGTTCTACAGGAGGCTACAGGGGATCTACAGGAGGATCTACAAGTGGAGGCTGAGAGCTATTTTTGGAGTTTTGAAGGCGGAAGAATGATGGGAAAGGGGAACTGAAGGCTAGATGAAGGTGTTGAGGTGTCTATAACTTGTTAAGGAATATGAAGAATGAAAGTGATGGTTGGATTTGTTCAAATGGCAAGAAATAAGCTTATGGGGAAAAATGCAGAAATTAGGGCAGATTGGCGAAATGTGGCGAATGAATTGGGAAATCTATGAGAAGTGAGCTGGTGTTGGATTTTTTATGGATGGATGGTGAGATTAGATGTCCTACAAGAGATCTGCACATTTATTTATCAAAGCTGTTCAAAGAAAGAACTAACTATACCATGAAAACAAAACTTTTTCTAGCTTGACCTAATTTCTGACCTACAAACAGAAAATGCTGAATAGTAACCTGTGAACAGAAAAGCATGTAGAGAGATCTATGGTAGAAGAATAGGAAATAATCTAAGAAACTGAATATGAACCAATATCAATCTTTCCAAATCAAGTTATCACACTAGCAGTTGCATGGAAGAGCAAAAACTGTGTTTTTGGTGGCAGCAGTAGTGCCTTGACCTCAAATCATAGTCCCAAGAAGGGAGAAAGGAGATCAGGGCCTACTGTTCACCTTTTTGAATCTTATTTTGTCACTGCAGTAACCTACTTGAGAAACTAAAATAAAAACATCTATACAAACCATCAAAAGCAACCTAATCTAACAAAGTAAAATGAATCTATGCAACAGAAATTAACTCATGAACTGAAGCAAAAGCATAAAGGTACACAGTAGGAGGTGTTGAGTAGCTTGTGTTGGGCCCTAACCCAAGAGCTTCAGCCCTATGGAAAAGATCAGTGCTAGCTCAAAAAATATTTCATCTTCATTATCAAAAATAGCAGTCACATTACATAATCTGTTCTAAAAAAGGAACTCGAAGATGAGCTAAGCACAATGCTGCACAAAAGTGCGAAAATCTACTAATAACTGGCTAATATACTAAGGATCTAAGCCTCCTTATTTATACAAATGAAGTCCTCCAACAATCCTCCTAAAATCAAGGAACTCAGCTTCTTAGAACTGGAGATAAACAACAGTCCTTCTTTATTGGCTCGGCTACCCTTTGGAATCATCAATGTGGAGCTTTGTGCTCCAAGTTGTTAATGGAGGATTCGAGGAAAGGGGTCATAAATGAAGGAGACACCCCCCTACAAATCCTCTTCCCTGTTTCCCTCAAGTTTTGGCTGCCATTTGCTCATAAATCCCTTGACTTTATCCAAAATTGGCCAAAAAATATGCATAAAGCACACATTAGACTACATGGCAAAGTGACTAATCCAATTCACTCTATTAGCATAAATATATTCAAAAGCATGCAATAAACTAATGAGAATTGTGGATTAAGTTGAATAAGAGGCAAAATGAGCCCATATAATTACCCATTTCTGAGGCTCACTAAATGGGTTGCTCATCCTCTGAGCAACTAATCTAACTCTTCATCCTTGATGGCTCTGACAGATTCCCTGACATCCCATGCCTCTGATGTGATATCTTCGTCATTGTCATGGAAACCTACCTTCCTATCCACTTCCTCCCACTGTTTCTATTCTTCCTCTTCTTTTACTCCTTCTACTAGTCCTAGCAGCAGTGGAGGACTGAATTTAAGGCCAATCCAGTTGGCCTTCAAATTTTGCATTGAGTGCTTATACAGGGGCACTATCCTCATGGCTTCTCGCATCCTGTTTGGGCAGTGATACTCCCTGATCCTTAGGTTGTGTGGCAAGGTATTCCACCTTCTCATGCAGGCATGAATGCAGTCATCTCTGAACAATCTCTCCATGTCCTCAAAGTGAGCAATAGCCTAGGCCTGCTTATCAACATAGTCTGGGACAACTTGGGGATTAGCTGCAAGGTGTTGGTGCGCATATATGAGAGCTAAGGGGTTTTTTGGTTCTACTCTAAACGTCAGGGGCTCACTCAACTCTTTTGCCGTCATTTTCTAGATTTCCACTGCCCTTTTCTCTTCATGGCTCATCCAAGATGCCATAGCCATCAGTTGCAAGTCTCCCAATGCAACATTTGGATCCCATAAGTTCATGTCAATAAGTGCCATGTTGTGTAGGTAAAATTCTGCTAGCGTCACTTTATCCTCAGCCAAACTGTGTTCACATAAATACATGAATTGGCCATAATCCTTAAAAGGTATTGTGCCCCTCTGGGCCAGTGTCTTAATTTGAAATTGGAGCCACTGATCCTTGAGGTACAGTGCATATGATTTGGTTGGTTTCCTAAACTACAATGCCTCCATAGCCCAGCTGGCCATGTAGGCTAACTGGGCTTCCTTTTCCTATAGCTGCCTTTTCAAAATCAACACTTCATTTTCTGCCTGGGATTCTTTTTCCTGTTACTGTTTTATCAATGTCTCATTGTCTGCCTGGGGTTCCTCTTCTTGTTGCTGTGTTTTTGCTGCCTCACTGTCTGCCTAGGGTTCCTCTTCCTATTGTTGTTTCTTTAAGATTGACAGCTCATTTCCTCCTTGAGCTTCCCTTTCTTGTAGCTGCCTCTTCAACATTTCATTTTCTGCTTCTAATTGAGCTATTTTGATGCTTTCTGTATGCCTGATCATGCTCAATTCTTTGTCCATCTCTCTCAACCTGTTTTCCATGTGCCCAATGTCTTCTACCCCTTTTGATTTTGCAATTTGCATCCATGTATGGGTCCTGACTCTTTCCTTTTCCAGCTCGAAGAAAAGAGGCACAACAAACTTTTATGGGATGATCTTCCCACCTTCTAGAAGGTTGTAGTAGGAGCTTAAGTTAAGTTGAGGTCTAGGATCTGGTATCTCTTTTTCCTTATCTTTTTCCTGGGTCTGTTCTTCTGCCTTCTTTTCCAATTTTTCAATTTCTTTGAGCTTTGCCAATGTCTCCTATAGAGAGGTCTGTGCCTCCTGTAGGACCATTTTGGAGTCCATTAGTTTGATCCTTTCTTTCCAAGTATAGGCCTTAGGACTTCCTCTCTTGTAAGTGATGGGGCTTTTGGAGGGAGATTCCTCCTTTTTTACAGTAGGTACATCCTCAATGATGATGGGCTCCTTTGAAGGTGGTTAAGGCTTCCCTATCTTGATTCTGGTGCTCTTTCAAGCTTTGAAGTACATAGATGGTTGTCTCTTCCTTTTCCCTTTTGGCTTGGCTTGAGTACTAAGTGCAGCAAGAATAGTTGTTGCTTCTCTTCCTAGTGTCTCAGGGGACACTTCCTCTTGTTGTGCTTCTTCCTTTCCATCTCTTGTTTTTCCTGTGTCTACTGTCTCTGATTTTGTTTCTGTTGTCTCTGGTGTTGTTTTCTCCTCTGCTTGCTAAGTTTCTACCTTTCTTGTGGCAGCCTTTTTCTGAGCTGTCTTGGGTTTCTTCTTTTCAATTCTTGTCCTCTTTTTTTTCTTTGTTGTGGTTTTCCCTTTTTCTGCTTTTGATGTTGTTTTCTTCTCTGCTTTAGGTTCACTTGTGGTGGTGTCATGTTTCTCCTCTCCTCTCTATTTTTCTTCTTTTTCTTCTTCCAATTGAATGTTCTATTCTTCTTCATGGATGTCCTTCTCAGCTTCCTCTTTTTGTTCCTCCTCTTCACTTCGAGATGGACTAAGCTCATCAGTGAGAGTTTTTATGGCATCTTCTTTAGTCATGTTCCTAAAAATCTCTCAGGCTATAGGGATTGTGTAAGTGTGGAGGGCATCCTCCACCGATAATTTAATGAGCCCATGGTGAGCCAGCTGGTCTAGAACCCCTGCATTCAATTTGGTGCTACACTCTATCAAGGATTGGAGGAGAAAATATGGAAGACTAAGTTTTCTAGATGCAAGTAGGTCCATGCCATATCTTAGTTCATGTAACAATCTAAAATGATAACCATAAACGATGTTGTATCTTCCTTCACAGGAGATATACTTCATGATCTAATAGTTGACCTCACCCCATGGATAAGGTATACTTGTCCTTCTGATCCCATTCTTATCTTCCACAGGATGTTCATCAGGCTAGAAAAAGGTCTTCTTAGCAACCTATCCTAGTGGTTTTTCTTCTTTGCTCCAGGGGAGCCCAAGTGGGAGACTTGTAATTTTTCTGATGAACTCTGGTGTAAGTTCTACGGTTAGACCCCTGAAACTGACTGTAGCATGGGTTTTTGAGTGGGGTTTTAAAGACAATAAAAATTCCTCTATGACTTCCTCATCATACCCATGAAATTTTTCAAAGAAAGGCATCCAATTTTCCCTGGTAAAGAGGGCTACCACTTCTGGGTGTTCATGCAATTTGGTGGAATTTAGAGGCTCCTTCCTCATAAAACCCCCTTTCATGGTGTTTGGAGACTGCTAGAATGTTTCAGGTGAGGAGGAAGGCACCAAACTTTCAAACCCAAAAATAGAGCAATAGCTGAGGTTTTTTCTGGAACCAAAGAGAGAATTTTTCATGTTATTCCTTTTTAGCAAAAGCAATTTGCAATTTTTCTTCCCTTCAAACTCTATTCTCAACTTAATTTACTTCTCGGTCTATTTGAGGGAAACAATATCTTTTTAAAAAAACAGAGAGTATACAAGATGTTTTTTCCTTTTCCCAAAGTAAGTGGACCACCCAATGCAAATTCACTGTTTTACAGGCTTAATTTCCTATGGTGGCATCATTTCTTTACACAGTAGAATACCATGGAGGAGAAAGAGACAGAATTTCGGTTCAGAGAGTAAATGGAGAAACTGTATATATTTCTAAAAAACACAGGCAAACTTCTGTTCTTCACTTTTCCTTTCTTTTCAACTCAGTACTTTGCTTCAAATCCACCACCTTTTGTAGATATATGAAATACAGAGTGGGTTTTACTGAGCCTACCTTTTCAAGCTTGAATTTGGCATAAAAAATCCTGAATTTGCTCTGTGATGCTGTTCACTGGCCCTCCTGTAGAAGGGCTCTTGTAGGACTATGTTTTCCACCCCTGTAGAGTGCAACAATGCTCCTGTAGAAGCCTGATAAGCGAAAGGGTTTTGAAATTGACTGAGAGCGACTGCTTTGAGGTTCTGAAGGTGGTAGATAGGTTGTTGCAGTCGAGAGCGCGATGATGCAAACGAAAACAAAGGTGATGAATGCGTCGACTACAGCGTACTTAAGCTTACGGGAAGCTTACGGGCGTGTTCTATGGTGATGAGCTGAGGTGGAAGGAAGAGTATGGTATCCCCATCTAGACTGTTGGTCCCTACTCCAGTGCCATTATGATACTTCATGCTGCCTGCCCGCAATCACATCCATCATTCCCAATATACGCTGCCACCACTACCTGTTTTGAGTTTTCTTCTCGAGTTGACTAAACACACGTACCGATTGCACCCACTGAACGTTGTTTGAATTGGACGAGGCACTGTTTGAACTGGACAAGGGGTTTTGTTTGAACTAGACGAGGGTGGCCAGTTAGCTGGACACCAATTTCATTTAATCGCAACCATCTCAATGGCTCATGCAGTTTCTAAATTATACTCATGCAACAGAGGAACAGGTTTCGTCACTTACCTATTAATTGCTACCATGCTTTGCATGCTCAGACTTTGGCACTCCGTTCATGGATTATTGCTGCTATTAGCGCTCGTGGCTTTTGAACTAGTGGCTAGGCTACCTCATGCTAGTGATATTTGATCAGGACCTGTTCCTTGTGTGTTTTATCATATATGGCTGCATTGACCCTACCTATAGAGCTCGATTTTTAAGGGGATCAGCTGTTACAGGAATCCTGTAGGATTTCCTGTAATTACTTCTCCCTCTAAAACTTCTGGCTGATGCTTGAGCAGGGACTAGAGAGATAGCTGAGGAAGTTTCTGAAGGAAAAGGAAAGCGGCTAGTATGCACTAGGTAAGAAACAAGTTAAGGATGTTGCTGTTTTATTCTTCATTTTTTTTTACAAAAAAAAAAAAAGAAACAGGATTTCTGTGTTTTCTGTGCGGGGAATAAAGAAGCGAGTAAAAATGCAGTGGTGCAAGTATGGAATGGAGAGTTGGGAGGATGAATGGTGGTAGGGAGGTCCACAGGTCTTCTGGACAAATTTCTAGCTCTCTGATTCTTTTCTGAACTTGATTTCGAGCTCTTTGTGATTTCTACAGGAGCCTCTTGTAGAATGCACAGAGCTTCCTGTAGGATGCATAATTTCTAGAACAAGTGAGACCAGGTCCTAGGAAAAGACAATGGCAATGGAGAAATGAACTATCAGGGGTGTATTTAGCCTAGCCATGTCCCTTTTTCTTTTGTGACCCTCCTGCAATCTACAATGCATTCAAAAGAAGTTAGTTTTTCTGTTTTTTTTTCTTTTTTTATCTGTTTTTTTCTCTTCTTTTTTTATGAGACAGTTGGGGCACCTCTAGAAGGTTTTCACCCAAGGATCTTTTATTCTCTTTTTTATTTTTTTTTATTTTTCTTTTTTTTTGTGTTTAGGGTGTGGGTGGAGTGGAGGCAGAGACCTACTCCACTACCAACACTGTTTCGCTCAAATTCTCAATGAATTCTTGCTTGGAGAGGAGCTTCCTGTAGATCTTCAACCTATGCCCATTGATGAGCATGGGGATGGCTTCTTCATCAATGGTCCAGATTAGTACTGAACCATTGTCATTGCACTTTTCTACTGTGTATGGTCCCAGCCATCTTGTCCTCAGTTTGCCCTTGAAATATTTATATCTTGAATCATACAGCAGCGCCCAATCTCCTTCCTAGAATTGTTTCTCTTTGAGGTGTCTGTCATGCCATATTTTCCTTTGAAGCTAGACTACCTCTGAGTGGAGAAGGGCCTGCAATCTCTATTCATCCAATCCATTTAGTTGAAGTAACCTTTCCTTTTGTGAATGGTTGATATCTAGGTCCAGTTAAGCTACCATCCTTAGTGTGTTATATTCAAATTCTATTGACAACAAATCTTTCTTCCCATAGACCAGCTCATAGGCTGTGAACCTTGTGGTGGTTTCCCAGGTGGTGTTATAGGCCCAGGTGGCCTCAACCAATCGATCTACCCAATATTTTCTACTGTTGCTCACTACCTTGGTCAAAATCCCTTCCAAAGCTCTATTAGTGACTTCCACCTATCCATTTGCTTGCATATGACAAGGGGTGGAAGTTCTGTGCTTAATTTTGTGATGTGTGAGTAGGTATTCAATCAGATTGGAGGTAAACTAACTCCCTTGATCTGTGACTAATTCTCTTGGGTAGCCAAACTTTTAGAAGATATTCTCCCTCAAAAACTCAGCTACTTTTCCTTATGTTGCTGCCTTGATCACCTTTGTTTCTACCCATTTTGTCAGATAATCAGTGCACACAATGATGTAAGATTTCTGTTTTGAAGGAGGGTTGACAGGACCCACAAATTCCATGCCCCACTTCTCAAATGGCTCGAAAGTCACTTGAGGTTGCAGGGGCATCTCATCCCTTGGAGTAGGTTTCCCCATCCTTTGACATCTGTCACATTGGCTGATATATCTCCTTACATCTTGATGAAGAGTGCGCCAATAGTAACCTGCTTGCAAAATTTTGAAGGCAGTCCTCTTTGCTGCAAAATGGCCCCCACAAGGCCCATCATGACAAGTTAGGAGAATGTCAAAAAATTCCTCCTCCCTGACACATCTCCTCAAAATCTGATCTGGGCCAAGTTTGAAAAGATTGCCCCCAATCTAGGTGAATGTGGCACTTTTTCTTACAATCTTGCTCTTCTCTTTTGAGGATAGGTGTGGCGGGAACTATGTTGAAACCAAGTAATTTTCTATATCAGCAAACCATGGAGAGAGTACTGAGATAGCAAATAGGTGTTCATCTGGGATTTGATCATCCACCATTCCTTCTTCACCTGCAGGCAGATCTATTCTAGACAAAAAATCAGCAACAACATTTTCCTTACCTACCTTATCAACAATGGTTAAATCAAATTGTTGCAATAAAAGTAACCATCTATTAATACGAGCATTTACATCTGGTTTGTTCATTAAATACCTAATTGCAGCATGATTAGTGTGTATGAATGTTTGATAGCCAGTGATGTAGTGTCTGAAGTTATTTAGGGAATGGACTACAGCTAGGAGCTCCTTTTCGGTTACAGTGTAGTTTAGTTCTGCCTTCGACAAGTTTTTACTTACAAAATATATGGCATAAGGCAACTTATCATCAATTTTCCATAAGGCTACTCCTATCGCTTTGTTCGAGGCATATATATGGATGTGGAAAGGTAGGTCCCAGTTTGGACCTCTCAAAATTGGGGAAGTCACTAGTTTACTTTTCAAGGTATCCAGAGCCTCTTGACAGTTGTCAGTCCATATGAACTAAGCATCTTTTTCCAAAAGACAAAATAATGGAGAGGCTAGCTTATTAAAATCCTTAATGGATCTTCTATAATACCCTGCTAAACCTAGGAAACTTCGAACATCTCTTACCTTTTGAGGAGGTGGGACCCTTTGGATGATGGCAATATTGTTGGGATCCACTTGTAATCCTTGCTGAGAAATTGTATGACCTAGCACGGTCCCTTCAGTCATTAGGAATTCGCATTTTTTAGGATTGAGGGATAGGTTCATTTCAATGCACTTTTCTAAAACTTTTCCCAGGTTAGTCAAAGCTTCCTGGAAGTTAGAACCATAAGGGGTAAAGTCATCCATATAGATTTCCACTGCATCATGAACCAATTCAACAAATATACTCAATACATCTCTCTAGAAAGTGGCGAGTGGTGAGCTCCAGTATTGTAGCAATAATGCTACAACTCCTGAGGCTTCCTGTCTCTCATTTTATCAACCCGATTGTTCGTACAAACTTGGAAGCGACGGTGCTGTATGCACAAGTACTAGATCTTGTCGCAGCTTTCACTTGGTCAGCTGGCACAAGTCTGTTAGGGCTCAAGCCAACTTCTATAGGCTCACAGAAGAAGCTTTATCAATGATGGATGAAAGCTAGCTCAAAGGAGACTAAGCTAATTGACAAAAAAGTAATTCAATGCATGTAACCCTAGGAAACCCTAATTTGACTAGTCTAACCTCTATAGTGCAATGAGGATAAGTAATGCTTCTACCAATGCTGCTACTACATCTAACAAGTGAGAATGCATAAATCTACACTACTGACTTTACCAAGGACATGTTTTTATGCTTTTTCATTAAGGAGGTGGAGTGATTGTGTTTTGCTTGCTTACTAGGGTTTGATTGTGCAGATTGGGTGGAGAAGGAAGGAAAGCATGGGATAGGTTGGGGGGGCTAAGTGAGGTCCCTATGGACCCTTGGCATCCATCCACAGAGGTTTCCCACGTGCAGGAGCTCAGCAACAACGTGAAAGACCTCCTACAGGATGTCTGCAGGGGATTCTACAGGAAACTCAGGGTTTTCTACAGGATGTCTCTGAATTGCTACAGGATGGTTCTGAATTGCTACAGGATGGTTCGCCGAGGATAACTGAAGTGAGGAAAAGGTGATGGACGGGTAGGAAGGGATGTGAGAGGTAAGGGTCAGGCTAGTGATGACTCAAGAATGGGAGGATGAGATGGAAAACAGGTGGAGGGAGCGTATTGGAGTGATGGACGTGAAAGGTCAATGAATGAGGCCAAGTGAGGATTAGGGGATGATTAGGAAAGGGCAGAGCGCTGTGCAAGGCAGAGGAACGTGATTGAAGGCGAGGTTAGAACAGAGAAGATGGCAATGAACGAGATGGAAGAGAGTGTAAATAAAGCAAATGACCAAAACTGTTGATCAATCCAAGAAAGCGTAAACCTACACTAAATGTACCGTGACCTTCTTTAACAGTGACCCAAAACGCAAGGAGAAGTACGTATGGACTGTGGTGAAGAGATGTGTGGTTTGTATAAATGACAAGGAAGCATCTAAATCCAAATCATAATTGTATCAACCAACTTCATGCATATTTTTGGTGGTCTGCTACGTACTACACCCCTATCTTCAGACGAGATGGCAGTGAGCCACAACAAACGATTTTAATGGAGCTCCAATGAATATCATGCATTAACTGCTATGCTAAACAAAGTGAGAGGAATTGCACCATAACCAAAACCTATCTAACTCATAAGAGAATCGAATTACAAGACTGCCATTCACATTTCATGTGCAAATAAACTCAAAGTGCTGGAAAAAGAAATAGAACACTACTAAAACAGAGGGGATCTATGGCTCTCAGGTTGGGCCCTAACCTGAGAGCTATAGTCTCCTGATGAAAACTCAGGATTTGCTCACAAACTGTCCTTTTTATTCATAGCTCAATGTCATGCCAAACTGGCTTACAGCAAAAAGGAAAAACAAACTTAGACTGATTACAAAATGATATGACAACCCAAACGATTCAACAACCATCTAAGGCTACGGCCTCCATATTTATACAAAAAAAGATGATGATCCGCCAAGTAGCCTTGATTCTAGGAGCTCGGCTGTCCACTGAAGTTTAACTGCGGATTTGTGAGGCAGTCAACAGTTGATGACTGCTGTTCCTGTAGGACAGCTGGCTACTTCTGAGGCTCGGAGGGGAGATTGATGGGAGCTCGGAGTTCTCGGTGGGAATCACGAGGACTGTCCCAATACTGTGGACATCCTTCTACAAAATCAGCAGCGCCACCTTATGTCTCCTTACTCCCTTTACGTTGTCTTTTGTTCCCCTTTTTCCATGCAAAAACCTGAAATCACAAGGCATTAGTCACGTAGATAAAGTGTCTAGCCTTCCTCCTACAAACAACACGAAATAACTAAGAAATGCATGCATAAGCAAGGAAAGATGAATGGTTTGAGCAAGTAAAGTAGGCCAAAATGAGCCCGAATTGTACCAAAATTGGGGCTCATCATCACCCCCCAGCTGAAATATTTGCTCATCCTTGAGCAACTCAGTCCAAATCTTCGTCCTTCATGGCCCTTACTGCTTCGCTGGCATCCCAAGGCTCTGTGGTAGTGTCTTCCCTGCGGGTGTGAAATCCTGCTGTTTTGTCCACCTCTGCCCACTGCTGACCTTCACTTTCCTTTGAATTACCCTCAGTTAGGCCCAGCAGGAGTGGTGGGCTGAGTTTAAGGCCAATCCAATTGGCCTGGAGGCTCTGCACCGATTTCTTGTAGAGTGCCACCCTAGCCAAAGCCTCCCTCATCCGGATAGGTGTATGATATTCTCTGACCTGTAGACTGTGACCGAGGGTATTCCACCTACGCTGGCAAGCATGAGCGGCATTGTCCCCCAGCAGCCTCTCCATATCCTCGAAGTGGGCGATAGCTTGAGCTTGTTTGTCCATCCACTTTAGTGAAGCTGTGGGGTCTGTAGCCAATTGCTTATGTGTCGAGATGAGGGTTACCGGGTCTTCAATTTCCGGCCTAATGAGCAATGGCTCCTTCACTTCTTTGTTCATGATTAGTTTGGCCTCGTTTGCTCTTTGGTCCTCATGGTTTAACCATGAGGCCAATGCCATCAATTGCAGGTCACCCAAAGCAATGTTGGGATCCCATGAGACCTCATTAGGCAGGGCCAAATTGTGAAGGTAGAACTCCGCCAATTTGGCTCTATCCTCTGCCGAGCTAGTACTGCACAATTCGAAAAACTGGTGTGGGCTTTGAATTAACATACCTCTCTGTGCCAGGGTATTTATTTGGAACTGCAGCCACTGATCCCGTAAAAACAAACCATAGGATCTTGCAGGTGCCCTGCACTGAATTGCCTCTATGGCCCAGCTGGCCATGCAAGCCAGCTGTGTTTCTCTCTGCTGTAGCTGCTCCCTGAGTGCTTGTTCTGCAATTTTTGCTTGCTGTCGTTCCTCCTGTAGCTACACTATTCGTTCCTCAAGGCTAGAGGACACTTCCTTCGTGCTTGGTTGGTCTTGCACATCATCCTTGGAAGATGTTGACACCCCTGCCTTCAGCTCCTTCAGCTGCATACTTAGTCTTTGGTTTTCTTCCTGTAGGAATGTTTGTTGGCAATTAGCCACATGCTTGGCCATTGCAAACTCACTCCTAACTTCCCTGAGCTGTTCCTGTAGAGGGCCAATGTCAGCCACGCCCTTAGACTTGGCGATCTACATCCAGGTATGAGACCGGACCTTTTCTTCTTCTAACGCAATAAACAAAGGAACAGTAAATTTTTGCGGGATGATTTTTCCCGCCTCCAAGAAATTGTAATAAGAAGTCAAATTGGGTGAAGGGGTAGGCTCAGGGATATGCTCTTTCCCTTTCTCTTTTTCTTCCTCCTCTGGAGGTTCTAACTCATCCTTTTTAGGTGACGAGGGCCCCTCCTCTTCTTTCTGCTCTGTTTCCTGTAGACGGGCTAGTGTTTCCTGTAGTACCTCCTGGGCTTGCTGCAGCCGTATTTTTTCGTCCAACAGGTCTATTCGTTCTTGCCACGTCCCCTTCTTCGGGCTCCCCTTCTCATAAGTGACTGTAATCTTTGAGGGAGACCTTTCACTAGAAGAAGTACGTGATTTTTCCGTAGAAGATCCGGGTGACTGCACTGTTGGAGAAACGGATGACTGAACTGTGGGAGAATCGGGTGTCTGACCTTTTGGAGAACCGGGTGACTGAACGGTTGGAGAAGCGGGTGTCTGTGCTTTGGGAGAACCGGGGGTATCCGTGATGATGATTGGTCTGCTGGATGGTGCCTGCGGCTTCCCGGTCTTAATCCTCGTGCTTCTTCGACATTTAAAG
>APFE030817779.1:110476-139001 GCA_000404065.3 Pinus taeda | reverse complement strand
TCGCAGCTGTCACTTGGTCAGCTGGCACAAGTCTGTTAGGGCTCAAGCCAACTTCTATAGGCTCACAGAAGAAGCTTTATCAATGATGGATGAAAGCTAGCTCAAAGGAGACTAAGCTAATAGACAAAAAGTAATTCAATGCATGTAACCCTAAGAAACCCTAATTTGACTAGTCTAACCTCTATAATGCAATGAGGATGAGTAATGCTTCTACCAATGCTGCTACTACATCTAACAAGTGGGAATGCATAAATCTACACTACTGACATTACCAAGGACATGTTTTTATGCTTTTTCATTAAGGAGGTGGAGTGATTGTGTTTTGTTTACTTATTAGGGTTTGATTGTGCAGATTGGGTGGAGAAGGAAGGAAAGCGTGGGAGCGGTTGGGGATGCTAAGTGAGGTCCCTATGGACCCTTGGCATCCATCCACAGAGGTTTCCCACGTGCAGGAGCTCAGCAACTGCATGAAAGACCTCCTACAGGATGTCTGCAGGGGATTCTACAGGAAACTCAGGGTTTTCTACAGGATGTCTCTGAATTACTACAGGATGTCTCTGAATTGCTATAGGATGGTTTGCTGAGGAGAACTGAGGTGAGGAAAAGGTGATGGACGGGTAGGAAGGGATGTGAGAGGTAAGGATCAGGCTAGTGATGACTCAAGAATGGGAGGATGAGATGGAAAACAGGTGGAGGGAGCGTGTTGGAGTGATGGACGTGAAAGGTCAAAGAATGAGGCCAAGTGAGGATTAGGAGATATTTAGGAAAGGGCAGAACGTTGTGTAAGGCAGAGAAACGTGGTTGTATGCAAGGTCAAAACAGAGAAGATGGCAATGAACGAGATGGAAGAGAGTGTAAATGAAGCAAATGACCGAAACTGTTGATCAAACCAAGAAAGCGTAAACCTACACTAAATATACCGTGACCTTCTTTAACAGTGATCCAAAACACAAGTAGAAGTACGTATGGACTGTGGTGAAGAGATGTGTGGTTTGTATAAATGACAAGGAAGCATCTAAATCCAAATCATAATTGTATCAACCAACTTCATGCATATTTTTGGTGGTCTGCTACGTACTACACCCCAATCTTCAGACGAGATGGCAGTGAGCCTTAACAAACGATTTTAATGGAGTTCCAATGAATATCATGCATCAACTGCTACGCTAAACGAGTGAGAGGAATTGCACCATAACAAAAACCTATCTAACTCATAAGAGAATCGAATTACAAGACTGCCATTCACATTGCATGTGCAAATAAACTCAAAGTGCTGGAAAAAGAAATAGAACAATACTACAACAGAGGGGATCTATGGCTCTCAGGTTGGGCCCTAACCTGAGAGCTATAGTCTCCTAATGAAAACTCAGGAATCGATCACAAACTGTCCTCTTTATTCATAACTCAATGTCATGCCAAACTGGCTTACAGTAAAAAGGAAAACAAACTCGGACTGATTACAAAATGATATGATAACCCAAAAGATTCAACAACCTATCTAAGGCTACGGCCTCCATATTTATACAAAAAGATGATGATCCGCCAAGTAGCCTTGATTCTAGGAGCTCGGCTATCCACTGAAGTTTAACTGCGGATTTGTGAGGCAGTCAACAGTTGATGACTGCTGTTCCTGTAGGACAGCTGGCTGCTTCTGAGGCTCGGGGGGGAGATTGATAGGAGCTCGGAGTTCTCGGTGGGAATCACGAGGACTGTCCCAATACTGTGGACATCCTTCCACAAAATCAGCAGTGCCACCTTATGTCTCCTTACTCCCTTTACGTTGTCTTTTGTTCCCTTTTTTCCATGCAAAAACCTGGAATCACAATGCATTAGTCACGTGGATAAAGTGTCTAGCCTTCCTCCTACAAACAACACAAAATAACTAAGAAATGCATGCATGAGCAAAGAAAGATGAATGGTTTGAGCAACTAAAGTAGGCCAAAATGAGCCCGAATTGTACCAAAATTGGGGCTCATCATTCTCCATATCCCATAACAAATTGCCAAGTTCTTTGTCACTCATCCCATCATAAGAAAGAGGTTCCTTGAGGTTTTGATGTTCCTCTTCCCAATTCGTGAACTTATCTTGAAATTCATCATTCTCAACTTCCAACGAAGCTGCCTTCGAAGAAAATTCCTCCATATGATCCAATACTGTGTCCATAAAAACTGTCTCGCCATCCATGCTGGATTCACTTGTTACTTGAGGTTGTTCTACGTTGTCTACCATCATTGTTTTTTATGATATTGTTAAGACCATACACCAATCCATTCAAATTCAACCCTGCAATTTGTCTTTGTCAAATTTCTTCTTCTTCAATCAAAGCCCTACAAAAAGTGGGCTCTCATACCAACTATCACGCCCTATCTCGGTGGTAGTATTTCAACCACACATAAGCAAGTGCGCCACTACTACACTTTTTATTTTCTCTAATACTTAAGTGTATAGACTACGCTTAAACAAACACTTAGGCAATTTGCTCCCTTGAAGGGTCGTAACGTAGGTTCATAGTTATGTGTGCCAACCAACAAAACCCTAAAATCCTGGCCCTATGGGCAACAACCCACGTAGTGCATGTTCGAGTCTCACGTGAAGCAATATTGGGGGATGAAAAAACCAAGTTTTTGGGTCGAGAGGTGTGTGTGGTGGGTTTCTATTACTTCTAGGGTTTTATCCCAACCTTTGCGAACCCTAACTCTTAAAATGCAAGAATCGTAGTAACTTATAGAAAACAAAATCTAACCCTTCGCAGAATACCTTAAACATTCATAATATTAAGTAAACATGTAAATCAACCATTTTCACAAATCAAATTAAGTGTGTCTTGAGATAAGTGCAGAAAACATAATGAATACACATAAATTGCATAAGTAAATATAAATTAAAAACACTCAATTATTTCTCCAAAATAGTCTTTATTATATATAATCCTTCTATCACAGACTCTTATTCCCTATGCACACAGCTGGAGGGGCCCACACACTCAACTTGCAGACTTACCAAGGTCTTTGCGCACTAAGTTGCATGATCCTTCCCCTTCGCTTAAGTACACGAAACAAACTTTTGTTCGTCACACTACTTGCCCATACAATAATCTTCAATTATTAACTCACTTCCTATGACTCACTATGACTCCTATATATAGTTTGTTCCATTACAATACCATGGTTTGTGAACCATGGAGAGGTCACAAAACATCCTATCTTCTAAAAAACTAAGGGACTAAAGTTTTTTTTGAATCCTATGACATTCACGCTCCGCTCCCCCAAAATGTGGATACTTTACACAATTAACAAAATCAATTACAAAAGCTACCTCACGGCACCATGTCCCAACAATTATTGCTTCAAATGTTATTATCACAACAAAAATAAACTCTTCAATTAATCATATCATCAATATAAATAGACAACGGAAATCATCAATGCATCATCATATGTGGGAGGGGAAACTCCCATAAGTTAGGGTGTGCCCAATATGAGTATATATATAAATTCTCTAATTCGATTGTACATAAAATCATACAATTCGGTGTTGCCAACAAACCTTGCCCTCCACACCCTTATTTTAAAAACTGTGACTACAAAATTCTCAAGTCATGCCACCCTGCACACTTGCCCAAACTGTTGAACTCCCCATGGCACTACCATGCCCCTCATTTGTCGTTTCGGCTCACCCGCACCCTTGACACTTCTTTCCATAACCTCCCTCCACTTCACCACACTCGACACACTGTAGTGCCCTCTCTTACAATCCCAAACCCCCTCATTCACTCACTGCAACTATGTCCAAATCCTCTGTTCAGCTACAGTGTTGTAACTCTAGGAACTACCCGCACTTTCCTCTTGTCACTACCCGGACCTGCCTCTTGGCGTACATTATTGTCTCACCCTACTCATAGCTCATTGTAGCAGATCGGGTCACATGATGCCTCAACACCCAAATCTCATCGGGTTCTGCCCATCGAACCTACAGTTGAGACTATTAATTCAACCCGCCCGCACTATAACTATCTGCTACACAGTTGTTCAATTAACTGAGAAACCCCAATCCTTGCCTTGCCAACTTGATTCCACCTTCTACACTCCGTGTGTGGCTTTAACTCTTCTCACTCTGCGATTTCTGTGTTCACTCTCTCTTGACTTGGTCGAGTTTGATGATGGCTTTCAAACATCCATTGATACCCAATATATAAGCATGTTACCTTTGCGGTAGCATCAAGGATCACGACCTTCCACTTATCGTTCATGTTGCCCCATCCTCAATTTGCACGTCAACCTTCCCATATATATATAGATATATATATATATATATATCGGCCCAACTACTGTGAAATATATTGCTACCCTCCATCGAATGGTTATTGAGGTCGCCCACACCACCACTCACTGAGCTCATGAGTCTACTCGCTCACTCATCCACTATCACCCAACCTTTTGGTCACTCCACGTACTAGGTGTGGGCACGCTTGTCATACCTTGTGTTGACTAGCCCATGGCCATCTCACCTGGGCATGCGCCCACTAAAATGCCCAACTCGGGTTGTCAAGTGCGCCCAACTATTGTACACTCCCATCACACATCTCATCGCACTTCCTCATCACATGGCTCGTCGCACATCTCACCACAGGACTTGATCCCATAAAACTGGAATTCCACATCGAAGTCGCCTTTAACCAAACTTAATAACCCAAATTTCCTTTAACCAAAAATAGGTGATTATCGCACTTTCATTGCAACCACATGCTTTTAACCATGTTCATTAGTTTTTCGATTCTCTCGGGTGCTCGCGAGGTTCAGGCTTTCACACCTTCTCTCCCTATCTCTCTCCTCTCCTTCTCTCTCTCTTCCTTCCTCTCCTCTCTCCCTCACTTTCTCTCCATCTCTCCCTTGTCACTCCCTTTCTCTCTCAACCTCTATTTCTATATGCCTTTGTTGTTTCCTCCCTCTCTCTCCCCCTCACACTCCATCTCTCTCTCCCTCCATATCTCCTTCTCTCTCTTCCTCCCACCAATCTACTCTCTATCTCTCTTAAAATTGATCCCATTGTATTGTATTTAATAAAGTATCTAAATTAAAAAAACTCATTTGTGTGTAAATATTAAACATATATATTGGATCAAGCATGTCTAAGAAAATACCATAATCAAAAACTAAAAAGAATTATGGGTCATTTTTCCTCTATCATTGTTAGTCACTTTGAAGGCTCTTATCCTTAGTTAAGATGGATCTACGCTATTACTTAATAATATTATTTATATTATTATAAATTTCATGTGTCTATATATATAGAATATTCTCTATTTTTATTTCATTAGAACCTTGATTTAATTTATATGGGAATATTATACAGGGTTCAAGTATATCTCAAAACTAATTATAACCTTCTTGATTTTGGATTCAATTAAAAATGTTATAAAATTATATTAAAATAAAATATTTATAAAATATTTTGATTGTGAAATAAGTTAGGGCTTCTTGGCATGTGGTATTGTTAGCTCATGGTATTGGTCTATGGTATTGTAACAAAGTTTATTTATGGGTTAATAATATCCATGGTAAAGTAGGGTGAATGTGGGGGTAGATATGCATGGATAAGAATATTGTTATAAAATATTTTTATTATGAAATAAGTTATGGCTTTTGGCCAAGTCTTATTGATAAACCATGGTATTGGCCCATGGTGTTATAAAAAATTCCATTTACAAGTTAATAATATCCATGGTAAAGTTAGGGCTAATATCCATGGGTAAGAATATTGTAAGTTTAATGTAAGTATTAAGTATTTATGTCATTATCAATTAAATTTAAATATATTTATGGAATCATTATTTTAATTTTGAAGGTAAAATGGATATTAATTTATAAGGTAGTTGAAAGGCTAAATCTTGATTGGAAAAGCTCCCAAAAAGTAGCACTAGATACAACTAGATTTATAAGTACTACTTATATTTTTTAATGTGATTATATATATATTATATATATATATATCTTTTTTTTTGTTTTTAATTTTTAATTATTTATTTAGCCAATATTTAAAATGTTTAAGGTAATACTTTTACTTTAAATTTATTATTTATTATTTTTAATTTATTATTATTAATTGAACCAATATTTAAATATTTAGCCTCAATTGAATTTTGATTATTCTTTAATGTATTTTTTTTGACAAACATTACATTACACTTACACTTCTCCACTATGCATATCTTGTCATTAAATGTCAAACTTATGGCATTCCATTATGATACAATATTCACACTACAAACATTTGTTCACTCTCTTAATTTTTTGCATATTTTATATTTTATTGATATCAAAATACAAGTTTATAATACACCAATGATGGTTATCACCACAAGTTTTCATAATAAGAATTGCAAGTGTATTTTCTTGGACTTGGTGATTGTCTAGGGACTCACAAAGTAAGAGCAAGAAATTTTCTTTGCATAATTTGGAGAATAAAATACAATAACTTGATCCCCTAAAAAGATACCTAATTCTAAAAAATTCAAGTCAAAAGAGTTCTGATAATATCATAAATGTTGGTAAATCCCTACTCTAAATGATTGTTTTTTATTATTGGTGTTTAACAAACCCATAGTTTTGATAAACCTTGATATCCAATCATTATTTTTGAATAGTAGAAAAAAAACAAAATAAAATCTAATTATACAAAAGACTTTTACCATATACAACCATTTGTTACCTTTTATCATAATAGTGAGTTATCATATTTCCCACTAAACTTTGTAAATATGGTATTTAAAATACAATGTGTGAGGATTAGAAAAAATTCACCTAACATAATTTGGAACATCAAGTCCAAGAATTGGATTAGCCTTTAAAAAAAATACCTAATTAAAAAAAAAAATCATTAAAAATAGATTTTATTAAGTAAATATATGTACAATTAAAAATTACAAATTTTTAAGGGGTTTTTTTGTCATAGTTGCAAATTTCCCAAATTGGATAAATTTTGATAGGGAGCTCATAGTTTAATCAAACATATTCTTATAAATCTACTTAAGTGTGACATTTGAGTGGTAAAATAGCCACTCTCAATATTTTTGTTTTTATTGTTCTGGGTTAACAACTCCATGTTATTAAAAACTGACAAATTTTTAAGGGACTTTTTGGTATGCTTGCAAATTTAGGGAATTGGATAAATTTTGATAAGGAGCTCATGTTTTAGTCAAACATATTCTTATAAATTTAGAGAAACTTTACTTGTGATTGAGGTAGATGTGGTTGAATAGCTACATGTTTTAGTCAAACATATTCTTATAAATCTAGAGAAATGTGACATTTCTTGATCCATGTAGATGTTGTTGAATAGCCATAGTCAATAATTAGTTTTTTATTGTTGGTGGTTAACAAGCTCATGCTTTTAGTAAACCATGGTGACCCATGGTATTTTAACACTCGAAGAAAACAAAATAAGAATCAAATTATACAAATAACTTTTTACAATAGGCAACCATTAGTGAGTTTGATCATAGTGAGGAAGGAAGATATTGAAGGAACCAAAAGTTCTTTTGCAGACAAGTATTGAATATTTTAGAGGTTTAAATATTTGCAGGTTCATTTGCAAGCACAGAGGTGTGGAACAATAGAGAAAAATGACTAAGGAGAAAAAGGACTCTCAACATGGATTAAAGTCAGAAGTGCATTCTTACTAGCAAGTTGAACAAGGTGGGGTAACAAGATGTGGAAGACGTATAAAACTCCCCCACAAATACAAAGACCTTGTTCTGGTAGATAATGTAGAATCTGATACAGACCATGAGAGGAAGCCTGAAGTGGGAAGAAAGCCTGGGTGACCCAAAAAGTCCAGTGGGGTTCAGCCTAGCAGGGTGAAGTGGGAAGAAAGCGTGGGAGACCCCGAAAACCTAGTGAGGTTCCAGAGTCCCTCCATAACCAGAGAGAGGGAGATTTTAAGTCTCTGGATAACTAAGGAAAAGGAGATCCTCAGTCCTTGGCTAACAAGGGAAAGGGAGATCATGAATCCCTAGATAACTAGAGAGAGGGGAGTCTTCAATCCCTCTCTAACCAGGGAGAGGGAGACGGAGATCCTCCATTTGTTTCTTGTCAATGGTGCGAGAGATTGTTTGATTTCACTTGCTTTTCCCCTTCCTGGATATGCCCTCACTGCTGAACCTTCAATTAAATAAAGGGATGTTCATGTTCCATGTAGACGCAGATGGAATAATAGTGGGTTCACTCACTTACTTGTAAGCAGATAAGATCTTTATTTTGAATTGAGATTTGCTAATATGTACCCAGATTGATTTTCTTATAATGAACACCATGCATGAACCAGCATGCATGTCAGTTGATTTGCTAATATGTACCGAGATTGATTTTCTTATAATGAGCCAACATGCATGTTACTTATTGTGTGCCCAATATGTATAGTTCTTTTTTGTTTAAAATTTCATGAACAACAATCTTTGAAGTGTAAGCCAGTTGGTTCTTTCAGATACAATGACTTATATTTACCTACTTAATCTTTAATTTGTGAATGATGTTTATGATGAGCATGAGAATATATGCATCATTATATAGGTAATGTAGAACATTTTTGTTTAGCAACACAATTTGTTGATAAAAATAATAGTTAATTCAGTGGTTAATATAAGTGATAAAAGTGTTGAATATGAGTATTTTATTTAAATTTGTTAATATGGGTGTAATATTATTCATGTTTTAATTTTTTTTTTGTTTGCCCAATGGTGCAAAGCCTTGGCCACACTAACCCTTAATGTGACTCAATTTTTGCCTACTGAGTTTCCAAACTATAACTCTCACATCAAAAACATACTTAACACTACATCCCATCACAGGCTTCTTGGGTTGTGCTCCATGTTTTAATTTCTTGACTAAAATATTGAAATTAAGATATATTTTCATAATGTAATATGCATTATTATCTGTGTTTTATTTATTTATTGGAAAAAATGATTTTGAGATAAGAGTTATTATCTGTATTATTGAAATTAGATTGTTTTCTAAGGTTTTTGATGTAAAGATTTTTGAGCTTGCTTAAAGTTATTTTTGTATAGTCATTTTTGTTTATGTAATTTGTGCAACCCTCTTGGTAGTCACCTGATCCTATGAAACCCTGGATCATGAAGAAAAGTTGCAAAAGAGAAAGACAAGACGGATAAAGGAATGAGTAAATGATTGCATAGGCCCACAAGACTAATAAAATGCGGAACAACAAAAAACTAAAGGGTGAATAGAAAGTCACAAGTAAATTCGGTAATCATCTGAAGGATATATTTCACCGATTATCGAGTAGACAATCCGTTCTTTGTGATATTTAGTTGGTTTTTCTTTGTGATATTCAGTTGGTTTTTGTACATTCCTTCCTTTTTTCTTTGTTTTTGTACATTCCTTTCTTTTTACTTTGTGATAATTAGTTTTTCTTATTTCCTGTGACCAAGAAACACAACCAGAATTCTATTAAAGATGTAGGAAGTAGGAAGGTTTTATGATTTAGATTTATTTCCATCTTAGTCTTTTACGTTGTTTCCATGTAGGAAGGTTTTTCTAGTTTTATGTGTATATTTTATCAGATATATTCAGAATAAAACTATTTGAAGCAATAAAAAATATATTTTATATGTGTAATCTTGCTACATGAGTTTTGGAAAAACGGAAAATAACCTTATATTGTGCAGTTGGCTTCGACAGCTGAAACAAAATAAGACCATGGCCACAACCTTTTCTTACTCCACAAGCGTTGTCCATTTTTGTTATCCGATTCAGAAATGTTGGCTTCGACAGCTGAAACAAAATAAGACCATGGCCACAGCCTTCTCTTACTCCACCAGCGTTGTCCATTTTCGTTATCCGATTCAGAAAGCCACTGGTGAGCTTTATTACTCTATGTTTCATTCAGAAGTTGTCTGAAACATCACCAAACCTTTTAATTTTAGTGCTGGCAAATCCGGTATTGGCAAATTCAGAAAACAACTGGTGAGCACTCTCATTCTGCAGCAAATCCTGTATTGGTTCATGCAACGATAAAGCTTCTGAAGCCTCTACATATTACAAGAATTGGGGTCCGCGCTTTACACAATGGTTTTAGAAGCGAGATTGATTTTAAGTGCCATCCTCACAGAGTTGGTAGTTACAGGAAAAAGTTAACTTGTGAGGGTAAAATTCTGAATTTCCTAGAATCTAATAAAGGCACAAATAATTTGACGACCAACCATATCATGTCTATAAAAAGTCTATGTGTGTAGAAACTCTTCAAATTGTGTATCAGCCTTCGAGGAACAAGATCAATGCCTCAAACAAGGCCATCAAGCTCTGCAAAAAGACAAGGATATAATTATATCCGCTCCGAATAGAAATGTATGTTCATTAACATAAGCCCGCTGGTATATACGCTCACCAGTATAATTACCCTATTGGGCAAAAAAGAATTCGGATATACCTCTGAGAACTTTGGCATAAGGGAGACGCAGTTAATGGAGCCGCAGTCAATAGCTGCAGTCGGATCCGCATTGAGGTAAGACATGTCTAGGTGTTCAAGTTGCCTCATGTGGTATGGTATCTCTGTAATCTTCAACCACAGTATTAGCAATACAGTGTAAGATCTCATACGCATGGCAGACTTAGAAAAATGCTCTCACTACAGTGACAATAAATGAATCTATATATATATATATAAGGAGATCTTACTTCCTCTAATCCTAAAGATGTTACTGCAGTCTCGGCATGTCTACAGATTTGGGTGGAGATCAATGAATCTATATATATATATATAAGGAGATCTTACTTCCTCTAATCCTAAAGATGTTACTGCAGTCTCGGCATGTCTACAGATTTGGGTGTAGGATCTCCGTGACTAGGTGCAGTCATGAATGAAGCAGAGATTCATGTTCTAGAAGACAGTCTAGAATGTCTTTGTGGGAGGTGTGAAATCTAAGATGAGGTATAGTAAGGTACCTGTGTTATAATATGGTGAAAACCTCAGTCAAGGATTACAAGAAGTGTTATAGTCCATGTAGGATGAAAGAAGGGAAGTGCAGATGGGATTATTTTTATGAGAATTTTTTCTGATTGCGAAATTCTTCAGATATAAGGAGATCTTATTTGGTCTAATCCTAAAGATGTTAATGCAGTTTTCGTATGTCTATAGATTTGCGTGCACTATCTCTGTGACTAGGTGCAGTCATGAATAAAGATGTTAATGCAGTTTGGTATGTCTATAGATTTGGGTGCACGATCTCTGTGACTAGGTGTAGCCATGACTGAAGCAAAGATTTATATTCTAGAAGACAGTTTAGAATGTCCTTCTAGGAGGTGTGAAATCTGGGGATGGGATGTGATGTGATCTGATCTTTATATAATATAAATATTTTGACTTTGTCAAATAACATAATAATAAAAATACAAATAAATTACAATTAAGAAAACAAAATATAAAAATAAACTAATAATTATAATTATTAATGAAAATATCTTGACCAAGTTAAATTACATAAAAATAAAGATAGAATAAATTTAATACTTATAAATATCAATTATTATTAATTAAACTAGGATACATCCATATTAACTTCCTATATAAGAAGTGGCTAGAGGATCAAATTTCTTGAGGTGCAAACTTTTTCTAGAGTGAAAAGGGATTTGATTCTTCTAAGCTAGGTAGATCTTGGGTGAATATTTCTCTAGACTTGCAATCCAAAATTGTTTCTATTTAATACTTGAAAGGTCATTTGAAACTGAGTTGACCCATCTTCTTTATGTGGAGCCATTTCATTTTTTGAGAACAAGGCCACCCACATGGCTTTACATGTCTATGCTATGGTCTTTGAATAGACCTTCATCACTTGACCCCTAGATCCTAGTGTGATTCAAGTTAGAGTTTAGATTTTGGCCTTATTGACCTTCTCTCCTTGGATTCATTAGGTCATTTTTACTTGGTGTTCTAATAGAGCTTTCCTCTCCTCTCTAAGTAATTTCTTTCAACCCCATAGTGATAGTTTTTACTAGCTACACCCACTTTGGCGAAATGGGGTCTCCAACTTTCTCACACATTTTTGAGGCATCAAATGAGGTTTTCTAGGGGCTAAATGTTTCTATTTTATCATATAAACTTCTCATCATGTTCTACACACACCTATATTTCCAACACATAACAAATGAGTCAATTTTAGTCTATATGCAAAAGTTATGCCACTTAGAAGTAGAACTTCTTATTTTCACACCTATAGTTCGGGCCCAAAATCATAAAACCCTAATCATGGCTCAGTAACATGTAACCAAACCTCATGATCCTATGAAGGTGTTGTTTATGTGATTGGAACAACAAGTCAGAGATATCAATCACAATGTAAGCCTCCTCATGGCTGAATTGAATAACAAGTTCAAGATATTTGGAGATGATGGTGGTTCAAATGGAGAGGAAAAACTAGAAGAGAGATCAAAAGATTGGGGAGAAACTAAGAACAAGTAGAACAAAGAACTTGAAAAGGATTAAGTGAACTTGAGTGTTGTAAACCAATCACAATGTGTGTTTAAAATGAAAGAAAGAGTTGATATCAAGTAGTACGATGGTGAGATCAATGCTCTCAAGGTGAACCACTCATTGCACTAACTCGAAGTTTCTTTGAGTGTCCATGAGATCATGAAAGAGAAAAATATCTCATGCACATGACTAAATTAGAGGACCATGAACTCACTTGGTGGGAGATCCACACGAAAATCTTAAGGTTGGAGGGAGAACCTCTAGTTACTAAATGGGAGGATTTCAAAACCCTCTTTAAGTCACATTTTTATCCCATTGGGCACATGGAGGATGAGTGGATCTGATGGCGTTACTTTAGTTAAAATCTAGGAAAAAATGTGGAGTATGACATGAAATTTAGAAAGATAGTTATAAAGTTGGGTTTCTATACAAAGAACCGATATGCACTCCTCAAGTATTTAGGAGGTGTGCACCATTATCTATGCAAGCAAGTGATGATGTTCAAGCTAAAATAGGTGGACGAGGCTTGTGTACAAGCACAATACGTAGAAAACATTGGCCTGAAGAGAGAAAAATGAAGTGGATCGAAGTAGAACGAGCAACAATATGCTTCTAAGGAGGGGAAAAAACAAAATGGGGTAAAATATAAAAAGATGGCAACCACAATGCACCAATGAAAATATCCTAGCAAGAACTGCAACCACTCCAAAATTTATAGCCATAGAAAGGAGAAGTGCTAGAAGTTGAATGAAGAGCTAAACCTAAAGAATAAGAAGAAATATAGAAAGAAGAACAATCTCATGGCCATGGATTCGAGCAACCAAGTTGAAATCACCTAAGACGTGGATGAGAAGATCATTCATACATCAATGCTTAAGGAGGTGAATATGAGTAGCCTTGAGCATCATGAAGAATAGAGAGAAATCACCAAACTCTTTCATATAGAGATACATGTCAAGAACACAAAGATTGATTCTTTGTTTGACTCACATCACATGAAAATCTTATTTCACGAGAGGTGGTCAATAAGTTTTGGTTGGAAGTGTGTGATCATAAAAGCCCATATCCATTGGGATGGGTAAATAAGGATGTACAACTCAAGGTAACAAAATAGTGTAAAATTATATTTACCATGACTCTTGAGTATCTTGGTGAAGTGGATTTAGATGTGGTTCGCTTTGATGTATGCGGAGTCGTGTTTGGAAGTCCATACATGTAAATGCTTGGTGCAATATTCATGATGAGAGCTAACGAGTACGAGCTTGTCAAAATTTCAACTCGTAGGTGACAACGAAGCCAACAAATTTATTAGTTCCAACACGAAGAATATTTTATTGTTTTTAATAGAAAGTGAGTGTGTAGAGGAGTCAATAAGAGGGGAGGCATCCCTAGAGGGCGTACTATGGAACAAAAGCAAACAATTGTTCGAAATGGAAGCACATTGAGTTCTTTTGACCGCATCAAATTTTATTTGTGACATTTCATTGGTTTTGTACATTCCTTTTAGATTTTTCTAGTGATTTCCATCTTTAAACTTTACAGTTATTTTAATTATTCCATAATTTTCATTTTTATGGGTATATTTCAAGTTAGTTTTCTTCCAAGTCTATTGGATATATTATGAGTAATGACTTTCATTTTCACGAAGGTAATATTTCACGCTATAGCATATATTGAATGATAGGTTTGAGAAGTTCATATTGATAAGAACAATGTACTAAATAGATACATTGGATTGTAGGGTCATATGGTATTTTACTATTCAAATGAAACCTATACTTTAGTTCTATGAATAAAAAAGATAACCAAGATTATATTAAACCCCACAAACACACTAACTTTTTTTCTTATGGACGACTAAGAGGTTGGATTTCAAATATCGATTCTACCCTCATGGAAAGCAAATATTTTCATTGAGCTGGATACGGTAGAGCACATCCAAATCTAATGTGGCAAATGTAGATTGAGTGTCATCAACAATACTATAGTTGTGGGTTTCCTTTTATTTATGGGTTCTGCAAGGTAACGATCCATTCACCATCTTGGAGATAGGTTCAATGGGAGTTCATTGCATGGTAAAAGGTCGCATAGTTGTATTGGTAATGGGTACTATTGGTATTTGAGGGATTACGTTCCAAAGGGGTTCCATAATTACGACCATGGATTTAGAGCAAGGCATATGTTCCTTGCATGTAGATGTCAAGACTAATGATGTCATGAGAACTTCCCCGTATTTGATTTTGATATTGGGAAGGACAAATCTCATGTTGAGTATCTACTGTTCCTTGATGGGGAAATAGATTTTCCATAATGGAAGGTTTTTGGTTTTCTCCCCCTATACCCTAGCCTCCCTCATGTGTTTCAACTCTAGGATTTGAGGGAAATTATGGGTATAGTTTCTATACTCTCCATGAAGTACAAAAGAATGTTTAGTCCATATAATAGAACTCTTATTTTCCTTTTCTAGATTATTCATACATTGGTTTCGATTTTGGCTTTAATTGAGGCGATTTCCCTAAGTTGTACAATTTTATAGCAGGGATGGTGAGCGTGTGTTGGAATAGCTTGAGTCGAACAAAGACATCAATGATGTTGTTGAAGGAACACCATAGATGAAATTTCATGATATGGTTGCTGGGATCTTCTCATTATTTTCCTTTCAATTTGGGAATATTCAATGGTAACTTGGTTTGGATAGGTGTCCATTGTTTATTGTATTGAATGGGATCATTAGTAAGCTTCATAAGGTTTGAGAGGTTGAATGAAGTTACAAATGGTATTTTCCATTGTGGGATAAACTTTAAGTGTGGTTTTGACGGGAGTCCCCTGCATGGTAGTGTTGGTAGTGGTAATTTCCATGGTAGCATTGGGGTTACCTCGAGGGGTGGTGATAGGGGTACTTTGAGAGGAACTATATCCTAAGAAATTTTCACCAAGAATGAATGTCCCCACCAAGGTAGTTGGATGTTGTTTCCTATGATGATGTGGTGAGAGACCAAGATCTCCTCCTCGAAAATGTGGGAGCTATTTTAGGTACCTAGAGTGGTAGGGAAACATAGGTCCCCTATGGTGCTATAGAAGGTGAAAGACAGATATTGTGAGGGGGTGCTTTTAGAAAACCAAATGTATCATATACATAAGACATAACAAAGAATAAACGGTTAATTTTTCCTTTAACTCTTTTCATGTGTGAAACAATAAAAGAAAGGCTTGTGACACTTTGCCTATGATGAAAATATCTTAAAAGACCTGGTGTCCTTCCACTCAATGAGTAATGTAGCCTTGTGAAGGTTTTGTATAAGGGTACTAAGGCCACGTCTTGAAAGTACTTACAATGTTTTTAATAGTTGAAAACCAATCAAGGTGTGAAAGAGGGTTATACAAGGAGGGTACTAGGGACACATCTTGAAATTACTCGCGACACTTCTAACAAACTAATCGAATCGACTCAAGGTGGAAGTGCTCCTACACTTGACTACTAAAATGCGTACATTCAATGGGAATGAGAGAATCTTAGCTTCTATTTGTTGACTTCGAAATGTGTGCCCCTACCAATGAAGCAAAAAAAACAACACAAGAGTAGGAAAAGGGTACTCTATATTGATTGTTGGTAGTGTAAGAGTTACAAATGAATTTCAAAGACACTTAAAGAGATTTGATTGAGAAATGGCACTCAATATATCTCAACAAGGATTTCCCATTCTCAATCATTTTCGCAAGCTCTTGCTTTCTCAAAGAATAAAAGAAAGCTCTCTCAAATTCTGTAATTATCCTAGCATTAGTATACTTTATTTCTCTGAAGAAATTTTGGTAGCATAATAATGCACAATTTCTTCTTACCCCCCTAGATGCACTTTCATTTATAGGATTTTTAACATTCTCTTCCTCTTTAGCTCAACTGTGATCTCATCAATGAGGCTATTTATATCATAAATAATATGAGAGCTACCATCCTCCTTCCATTAAATATTCTCAGCACTTAAGGCTTGAATTATGAGTCTATCATGTGAAGAGATTGATTATATTTCAACAAATATGCCTCCTACATTGTTGACTAGGCTTTCTATGACCCTCACAGTAATCAAAGAAAAATTTTCTAGGATGCAATTAAATCTCTTTGGAGGACCCACAAGGGTTCATTTTTGAAGTCACTTTCAGGAAAACCTTTTTATTTTTACTTTTTATAATGTTTCTAATTCTAAATGTCATCTCTACATGTTTCTTACTCATTTTGAGTTCCTATTAATGTGTACAAACGAGTGTAAAATTTTCTCATAATAATAGAGGAAAAATTTTATTTTATTATAGTACAATTCTTGCATCCATTTATATAAGTTTAAATACAACAATAATGTTTCGAGAAATTACAAATTAACCATTGTCTTTAAAAAAAACCCTTTCTATTAACAATATTGAAAGCCTTCACCTTATTCATGTCAAAGAACCTTCAATATTACTCCATAATATGAAGAACCCATGTTAAATAAACTCCTTTTAAATAAGAAAATGCTTCACTCTTAAAACAATTTACATCAATCCTTATAAATCTCACATATCATTAACACACATAACTACGCTTTTAATAAAATATTATGTTCCTTATGTTTTTCACTTCAATTTTATTATATATATCCATTTACCCTTATTCCTCCTACACATTTAAGGATTTTTCATATTTATACGATAAATACATTACAATTTTATGTGGTGGACTTTAAGATTATAATCACACAAATTTGCTTTATATTATTAGTGCTACCTTCAAAAGTGATTTTTTGAAAAGTGTACATACATTATGGCTTTTTCAAATCTATCCCATAAATGCTTTACTATTTTATGTCATGGCCATTGATATTATAATCACACCCTTTTGCTTTATACTAGCCTAGATCCATGTTAAGCTTAGATATATCAAGTGCATAGAGGGATCAAATCTCTCTCTCAACCCCAACTCTCTATCTCTTTTTGTGCCTACCCCTCCCTCTCTATGTATCTCTCTTTTTCCCTCTGCCCCCCACCCTACCATCTATATTTATATCTCTCTCCATTTTTCACTCTATGTCCATATATATATATATATATATTATATATAATATATATATATATATATATATATATATATATATAATATATATATATATATATATATATCTTTTTTCTCTCTTCCTCTCCCTTTCTTTACCTTGCTTTTCTTTCTCTCTTCCTTCCTCTCCCACCTCCCTCTATCTCTTCCCCCAATATCTTTCTCTACCCTCCAACTCTATAATTATCTCCCTCCCTCTATCCTACTCTTTGTCTCCCCTTTGGTCACACGCCTATCGTAGTGGTAGTCTTTCAATCACACATAGGTGGGTGCGACACCACCACACTTTTTCCTTTTACCAATACTTCAATGTATGAACTATTCTTAACCAAATTCTTAGCTAATTATTACTTCAAGTTTTATTATCACAACGAAAATAAACTCTTCAATTAATCATATAATCGATATAAATACACAGTGAAAATAATCAACACATCATCATATGCGGGAGGGGAAATTCCCATTAGTTAAAATTTGCCCAATATGAGCATATATATAAATTCTCTAATTCAATTGTACATGAAACCATACAATTTGGTTTTGCCAAAAAACCTTGGCCTACACACTTTCATTTTACAGAATTGTGCCTACAAAATACTAAAGTCATGTTATCATGGACGCTTACCTCAAATGCTAAACTTCCCATAGCACTATTCTGCCCACCATACATCCTTTCGGTTCACCCCTACGCCCTCGAGAATCCTTATCATAGCCTTCCCACAGTTCACCACACTCAACACACTTTTGTGCCCTCTCGTAGAATCTAAAATTCCTTTGTTCACTCTACTGTAACTATGCCTGAATCCTCCATTCATCGGGACTGTGTGAGCTTGGGTCACTACCCACACTTTTCTTTCAGTGTGTGGCATTGTGTCGCCCTACCCACAACTCACTGTAGTGGCTTAGGTCATCTGACTAGTCGACACCCAACTCTCGGCCGGTTCTGCCCATCCAAACTACGTTCGAGAGTGTTAGCTCGACCCTGCCTTACTATGACTACGTGTCACACTATTGCTCGAATCACCTAGAAACCCTAATCCTTTCCTCACCAACTTTGATCAAGATTTCACACTCTCCTAGTGTATTCAGTGCTCCTCATTCTGTGATTTTGTGTTTTCTCTTGCTTTCCTTAGTCGAGTTCGATGATGCCTTTCGAGCCTCGATCGATCCCCAATATATATGTGTGTTACCTTTGTTGTAACACCAAGGGTTACGACCTTTCACTTATTGTTCAGGTCGGCTGAAGCTCCATCTAAATATAAGCCTTCCCATGTATATGTTTCGACCCAACTCATGTAAAATAGCTCATTTTCCTCGTCATTCAGGTCGGCCCACACCACCACTTGCCCAACTCGTCGGTTTACCTATGCATTCATCCACAGTCACCCAACCTATCGGTCACTCCACATACTATGTGTGGACTCCCCTGAAAGACCTAGTGTCGAATCACCCATGGGTGCCTCGTATGGATGCATGCCTGCTCGAACAACAAACTCGGGTTGCCCGACATGCTGTTGGGTTGTGCTATATTCTTTTCACGACTAGCCCATGTAGTTAACCAAGGAGTAAGAAGGGGGGAGAAGCCCCCCCGTTCGTTTCACTGATTGCGTAGCGAGCGGAGTTATAGGGGGTTTGAGGGGTGCAGGTAACCTCACTTTACGGGGTCCATGGCAACGCCCCAGAAAATTTTGGTTTTGGACCCTATGTTAGGTTGGGCAATCCTACCTATGGTTTTGTGCATGATTTTCACACATGGTTTTGGATGTGATGGTTTTTGGGTCCATGGTTTTGGACGCAATGGTTCTCGGTCCATGGTATTGGATGCTTCTGCATGTATAAATATGTATTGTAACATTGAAAGGAATAAAATGAAAAGTCAAGCTAGTAGTCTCGGTTTTCAGATCCAGGGGAAAATCTCTATTTATATGTGTTTTATGTGTTATTCTCTGACATTGTTTATTTTCCGTGTTTTAAAATTTGTATGCAAGTAATTTCTGTATGGGGTTAAAACCTACATTTAGTATCAGAGTTGTTTTGTCTTCAAGGGGACTACTCTATTGCTGAGGGTTTTGCTCGGGCCTGTGATAGACCCTACTTAGCGGGAGATTTGTGAGATTGATTCTAGTGGTGAAAGAAGATGGCGAGCACTGGAAAGATAGAGATTGAGAAATTTAATGGTCAGTGTTTTGAGTTGTGGAAACTCAAGATGGAGGATCTGCTGGTGGATAAAGATGAGTGGATCATGGTAGATCTGGGTACTAAACCAACGGGAGTGGCCGTTGAAGAATGCAAGAAGTTGGATCAGAAGGCAAAGAGCATAATACTATTTCCGGGAGAACTAGTGTCTATTTGATCTCCTAGTCCCACTAGGACGGGAAACTATCTTAGAAACAAACAATTCAAAGTAATTTGTGTTTTCCTTTATGTATGATAGATAAGAGAGAAGCATAGAGCACCAACCTGAATCTTTCACTTGGTTCCTTGCTTGTTTCCTCTCTCCTTTGATAGAGCTTGTCACTCCTTTCTCACTTGTCACTCTTTAAAGAACACCTGTAGAGGCAAAGCAACAAAACACCATCAAAGCATAGACATCTATAATACCATAAACAATGCAGAATTAGAAGTACATTAACCACACAAGTGCATTCACAAATATCAAGATTCACAAATACATAAGTATATGGAGGAAAACTAAAATAACTTTATTGATGGTAGAAGTAGAAGAGAGGATTACAACCTGGCTCTCTGATCCAACATCATCCTCCCAGCATGAAAGCCCTCTTCACCTCATGAAAAGCAAGATCACCTAACAATACAATGTCTCAAAGAGAAACCAGCATCACTTCCTTACAAGTTACAAAATTCCAACCTCTAGATCTCTAAGATGAGGGATCCATTTATAGATATTTGCAGAGGGGTGAGTCAGCTTTTGGGTTTTTTATTAATGTAATTTCATTGATAGTTCTTGGTTCCACTTGGAGATTTCATGATCTCTTACTCATCCTTGGGTGAATTCAGAGAGGCAAGTGTCACAGGAGAAGTTTCTAGAAGATTCTTTGGGTGTGCACTTAGAAAACTACCTCTGCCATTTGTCTACTCTCTCCCATCGCACCCCACAATAGGCTCTTTCAGTATGCATCGCACTTGGCTAATGTAGCAGGCAGTATGCATCACACCCTAAGCATGGAGTAGTCTGTATGGTTGAGTTTTGGCCAATTCTAAGTGGTTTTTTAGGTGGAACTTCTCAGAAATGATGTAAATATTTGGCCATGATCCTTTAGGGTGTGAAACAACACTTTTAGGGGTTTGAGAGCCCTCAATTTATCGACATATGTGATTGGGGTTGCAGTGCCCAAATATTTCTATAACAGGTGCCCCTTAAAGCATGAGTTTGTAAATCTTCGGATGTCGGGTGAAACGCTTTATCATGAGGATCCGAGGTCTTCGAATTGGAAGGTGACCTATAATAACATACAGTACAATACATTATCTTCATATTACTTTCATGATCTAGCTGAGGTGGGCATTCCCATGCTTTGCTTTTTAAATTCATTTTCATGTACATGGGACAGAAAATCCTCCGCTATTATAGACTAGTGATTCTTGTAGAGCCATCATCCCTTATTTTGGATGATCATCTGTGGAGCTATGGTGTACATTTGATGTCTTTATTTTCTTGAATATATCACAGCTCGAATGGATCAAACTAGATCTGGGGTCTTCAAAATCATTCAATCTTCACTCGATGTACAATTCAATCCATGTGAATAGATGTTCTGAAGTTAGACATGGAAAGACATCACATGATTACCAGCTAATGATGTGAGTTGTTAACAGGCGTGAGAGGAATCGCCGATAATGATAATGACCCTCACGGTACTACAATATAATTCACGTGGTGTGAATATATGATTCGATGTCGAACACCACGCAAAATCTTTCAGTCGAAGGCCATTGAGGTAAACCTGTCGCCAAAAGTGAGAAACTTGCCAATGAGGCATGCAAGCTTCAAAGTACTTAAAAGGTTGTTCCTAAGTCAACTTCTTGGATAATGAGCTGATGAAAAGAAGTGACCCATCGTAGGAGGGCCTTAATAAATCCCACATCTACGACATGAAACAAAGCAAATGATTTTCTGGAGGTGAAAACGATCTGATGATACAAGGTTTAGGAATGGCGGTCATGAAAAATCAAGCGTGAAGGTATTGCAGTGGATGAGGCATTAGCCAGGTTGGTGAATTCTCTGAATGACTGCTCTTGAACATCTCGGCGACACAGATGGATTGGTAGCATTAACCCAAAAAATGGATGGTACGGAGGACCAATGGTGATGTGACCAATGAACGAAATAACCCAACCCAACTCAAACATGGTGATGGAGTGAAAGTGTCATGTTCAAGAGAGACCTCCTACCAATGAATTTCTTTAAGTTTTGTTCCCTTTTTTCCCTAGTCACTACTGACCAATATATCACGCGGAATTAGTTGATCTTGTGGACAAGACAGACCTTCCTAGAATCTAATGAAGACCTAATGACAAACAAACCAACCATACACTATCTTTCTCTAAATGTGCTTTATAAATAATGGTAAACAAATGTGTTTAAGGGCCTACCTCATGTCCAACGCAAGTTCCGAGATGCCTTCACTCCTTTGATCCAAGTAAGTTCCTCCGTCGCAAACCTGCAAGCACAAACAAGGCAAACGATTAAATAGCACCTGAATATCCAATATTATAAAACATATTTAACATGAAAGTCAAGGAGTCCATGAAACAAATAGCATAAGATACTTGTTGAGAAAAATGAGCTTGATTGTATTAATTCAAAAGGAAAGAACCTTAAAACCTTTGCCTTGATGCTATACAAGCTCCTTCCAAGGTCCAACAAGAAGTCTCCTCTACTTTGACAAGCTTCACTCACTCCCTGATGGGGCAAAAAAGGTATGTGATCTCTCCTCTTAAGCTCAAATAGGAAGTCTTGATTTCACTAACATTTACCCTCAAAAGTTCAGCTTCTAACCTCCCTAGCCACTGACCCAATGCCTCACTTTATAGTGCAATGGATATCAGTTACCAGCTCCTCCTTCAAAGGGATAGAGTCCTTCTTCAAAGGGATAGCTCCTCTCAACAAGGGATTAGTTCCTCCTATGATGGGATGCATGAACCACTTGGAGTGAACAATCCACATAACAAATGCTTCTAGAAAACTCTAGAATTAACCCAAGATGAGGTTTTTAAGATAAAGATTGTGCCTTTTGACTTTTACAGGGGTACGCACCTTCCCCTTTACATACAGAGTGTATAAGTACGCAGATACCTTGAACAAAAGGTGCGGGCCCGCAGGAAAAAGTAACATAAAGTGCGGAACCAGAGTTACATTGCTTTTTTGATGTCTTTCTCTTTTTTCTCAAGCTTGTTTTGAAGAGCTAAGGTTTAAGATTTGCTTAGTAAGCTAGTATTGGTGATGATAGGCCTGCACCGACTGCAAATAATCAAGGTGACGATATTTTTGTGTAACAGATTGCCCCCGAAAGTGCGAAGTCTGTAGTATATGAGGATTTTCATTTATCATATAGGAAGAGTGAAGTGCTTTATCATTTCGAGGATCATCTTGCAGAGAGACCGGTTGGAACCTGTGAAAACATTCAATGCAAAATATATATATGAGATCATATCATCGCTGAGGTAGGCATTCCCATACTCAGATAAAAACTGACTAAGAGACTGAAAACTGACTAGAAGACTAACTACTGCTCTGATATAGGAATGATCTCGTAACACATCATAAGTACAGACACATATGGACACAGTATGGAGGCAGCCATCTATTTATGAATAGTCCATAATATAATGAATACAAAATTCCTCGCAACCTAGATGGTGGAAACTACATCTAGGGTCTTCATTTCTACGTCTCGAAACAGTACGATCCTATCCATGTGATTGAATGTGTCGAAGTCGAACATGGTAGAAACCGCTTGATTACCAGTCAATGATGTAAACTGTTAACAAGCGTGAGAGAAACCACCAATAATGACAATGTCTCTCAAAGTACTCAGCACAATCCATGAAATGTGATAAGATGTGTTGATGTCGAACATCTCACAGAATCCTTTGATCAAAAAGTCGATGATGTAAACTATCGCCAAAGGCGAGAAACCTGCCATTGAGGCATGCAGATCTCAAGGTACTGATGATTCCTAGATCATCTTTCTAGATAATGAGTTGGAGTCCATAGAAAGTGATCCGTCGTAAGCAAGCTCATGACACGAAATCACAGATCAAGTTGAAGAAATTTAGCTGCAAGGACTGACTCAGGGATCGTCAAGATGGATGAAAGACATTTTGCAGATGAATGGCTTATTTGCACTGAGCTCTTGAACACATAATGACATGACAGATGGTTTGGTGATGACTAACCCAAAGTTAATACCCAGAAACCGACTGAAGGCTTTCAATATGGTTCGATCAATTGTTAGGTAAAGGACTTCCCAACCCAGGTGAATGAAAGTGTCGTGTTCAAGAGTGGTTATAAAGTATGACAAACAGACTCACTTTTCTCTCTTTTCGCCCACCATTTCTGGCAAGTACCTCTTTATTTTTTACAAGCTTGAGGAGGATAACATATGCTTGATTATAAGCTCACCCTTCGGGTGAGTCCAACTTAGTTTAAATGCGAACCCTAAGAAGGAGTGGTTCATTCCTGTTTGTAATAGAACAGGTCCTTTACTGTCGAATTTTAACAAGTCCAGTATAGGAGAAACTCAACGTTTTTCATTTTTAGAGAGTCTGAAAAAACTAAAGAAGACTCTAGGGTTTGAATTTTTCATAAATTTGTGTCTCCCAAGCCCGAAAAGGTATAAAATAATACTTGAGAGAACCGCTTGATCTTTTATGACCAAGGAGTACTTTTCGTTATTAGTGTATTTGATCCGTAAAAGTAAAAAAGCGACCAAGGACACGTCGTTTTATAACCAATATCGAATTTGAAACGACAAAAATCCGGGGATCTTTTTATGTTTTTACGGTCGAAAAAGAGCTGTAAATCGACTGTCTTTTAATTTCGTTTTAACGAGCTTAAAAGAAAAACTCGGCAATATTTTCATGTTTTAGGAGTCAGAAAAGAGATTAAAGGTGACTCTAAGGTTTCAATTTTTCGTAAGTTTTAACGAGTTCGAAAAAATGATAAAAATGTACTCATATGGCCGACTTTCAATTTAATTTACGAGCAGGAAAAGACGAAAGAACTCGACATTTTCATTTGTTTTACGAGAATGAAAGATAGAAAAATAATCTCGGGATTTTCATGAGTTTAACGAGTCTTGAAAATAACTGAAATTGACTCGAGATAAGTTTCATTTTTACAAAAGCTTTTAACAAAGAAAAACTATGCTTCAAAGTAGTTTCATTTTTACACAAGCTTGAAACAGAGAGAAAACTGTGCTTGATGCCCCCTAAGCGTAACTGCTAGAGTGCATGCCCCCCAGCTTCATTTCATTCAAGCAGTTGGATGAAATGAAGGTTCAGTTACGAGATCATTTGAAAGACTCAACCTAAAAGTGTAAGAAAATTATGAAAAAATTCAAACAACTAACCTAAATATACAACTTAGCATTTATGAGATCTAGTCAAACTCTCGACTGAGTTAGAGGAGGATTTGTTTCATTCTTTAATGAGCTTGACACAGGAAAAGAACTATGCTCAGATTCAGTTTCATGTTTACGCAAGCTTTAAAGGTAAAACTATGCTTGATATAAGTTTGCATGCCCCGAGCATAATGACGCAAATCAAGGTACATTCCCCCCAAGCTTCATTGCATTCAACCAGGTGGATGAAATGAAGGTTTACTTTCAAAATCTTGGAAAGACTCGTGGGAGTTGTTTCATTTTTTAGTGAGGTTGACACGGGAAAGGAACTATCCTCAAAACCCTTGTTTCATTTTTTAAACGAGCTTGACACAAGATAAGGAACTATGCTCATAACTACTCTCTACAATCTACCTAACAAGGAACTATACTCTAAAGACATTGATTCATTTTTTAACGAGCTTGATACGAGACAAGGAACTATGCTCTAAAATCCTTTTCATTTTTTAACGAGATTGACACAAGACAAGGAACTATGCTCATAACTACTTTCTACAATCTACCTATATAACCTATGACTCCTTGTTTCATTTTTTAATGAGCTTGACACAAGTCAAGGAACTATGCTCCAAAAACCTTGATTCATTTTTTAACGAGATTGACACAAGACAAGGAACTATACTCTAAAATCCTTGATTCATTTTTTAACAAGCTTGACACAAGACAAGGAACTATGCTCATAAAATCCTTGATTCATTTTTTAACGAGCTTGACACAAGACAAGGAAATATTCTCATGACACCCTATTTCCTTTTTTAACGAGGATGACATAGGAACAAAACTATCCTCGTTGAATACTCTCTATAATCTACCTATATAACCTATCCTTGTTTCATTTTTTAACGAGGTTGACACAAGACAAGGAACTATCCTCGAATCATTTTTTAATGAGGTTGACTCACTAACAAGAAATTTCCTCGTGACCAACTGATTCATTTTTTAACGAGGTTGACACATTAAAAGAACTGTCCTCATGACCAACTAATTCATTTTTTAACGAGGTTGACACAGTAACAGGAACTTTCCTTGTGGCCAACTGATTCATTTTTTAACGAGGTTGACACAGTAAAAGAACTATCCTCATGACCAACTGATTCATTTTTTAATGAGGTTGATACAGTAAAAGAACTTTCCTCATGACCGACTGATTCATTTTTTAACGAGGTTGACACAGTAAAAGAACTGTCCTCATGACCAACTGATTCATCTTTTAACGAGGTTGACACAATAAAAGAATTGTCCTCATGACCAACTGATTCATTTTTTAACGAAGTTGACACAGTAAAAGAATTGTCCTCATGACCAACTGATTCATTTTTTAACGAGTTTGACACAGTAAAAGAACTGTCCTCATGCTCACTGATCATGGCTTCCAACTGGAAGAAAGACATGTCAATGGACACACGTTGATCATGGATTCCAAGAGGTCTTCATCAGAAGGAAGAATAGTTCTTTGGAAGGAACACATGTTAAGGGACTCAAAAGGGATGATAACATCGCGTTCAGGTAATCCCATAGAGTTTTCCATGTCAATTACCGGATCTAAATCAAAGGAAGATGAGAAAACAGTGAGAGGATCACTTACATTGGTAAGTGAAAACATGGGACCAGTTGCCACATAATTAACCCGTGGTGGGGTAGATACCACTTTAGAATCAGGATCATTTAGGGCTATCATATTATTGGTAGTTGAAACAAGACTAGGGAACGAAATCCGGTCTATAGTCACAATATTTCCATTGTGAGGGAAAGACATCACGCGAAAGAGTGTCGATACGACAGATTTCATTGCATAAACATAGTCTCGCCCAAGGAGTAAATTGAAATCCAAGGGACCTCAGACAACCATAAGATCAATACAGACATTTTTACCTTCCAAGGTAAAAGAAAACTTAGGAAGGATCCCTAAAGGTTCACTAATGGTTTCTTTTAAAAAGCTTTCAGATTCTGTGTAATAGGGAAGTAGGGGAACCCCAAAGCTTTCAAGCAGTTGAGGATAAAATACTAACAGAAGCACCTTCATCTACCTGTGTGTGATGCATGTCCCTACCACCAACCTTGACAATGATTTGGAAAGGGATGGAGGAAGGAAGACGAGGTTCTGTCAGTCTATTCTAATGAAAGGAAAAGACCTCAGTACTTGGAGGGGGTTCTGTAGAAACAGGTGAAATGCCCCCCACCGTAGAGGAATCTGATGTAACGAAAAGAACTTGAGCGGTATGAAATTCACTCTCTAAAGGGAAAGTGGGATCGACTGAATGTGAAATTGAATCGACCACGCGATCAACTAATGGATCATCAACTTGAGTGATACGAGTTTCACTCTCCAATGGAAAAGTGGGATCGACTGTACTTGAAATTAGATCAATCACTCCGTCAGTTGACGGTAGATTGGGTAAAGGTTTATGGTAACCAGTTGGAAATTCTTGCTGTGGAACAGTAAGGTTTTCCAACAATTTTGAGGCTTCATCCATGTGAGGGCAAATGTGAGTTTGATGACTCCCATTGCAAAACTTACAACGAAACCTAACTTTACCCTTTTTCCCAGCAACCTGACTATGAATGGTTGATGGATCAATGGACAGTTGATGAGACTTTGCCGACCATACTTCCAAGACCTTTGGAATACCAAGACAATTGATAAGGAAGTGGTCACCCTTACAAAGCCTGCAAGGGTATTTGGGTTTGCGATGCATGTCGGAGTTTTCCTCAACACAAATAACACTTACAGCCATGGTTGGTTGGTTGACTTCTTTCCTATCTTGCTTCTTCTTCTTCTTCTTCTTCTTCCCTTTCTTCTTCTTCTTAGCCACCTGGTTACTAGCATCGAGGCTTTTACCAAGCGAAGAGGAAGAAATGGAGGAAGAAAAATTAGGTGAAGAAGGTAAAGGGTCAACAGAAGGTTGGTGATGTTGAGATGGTGAACTCCGTTGAGGTGAATCATTCGGTTGAGGTGGAAAAATTGGAGTATTTGGGGCCAATGAAGTTGAAAATAACCATATCGTTAAACCTATTGTAAATCCAGGTAATGACAAAGTATCCATATAAGGAGGACCAACATTTCCAAGGAAAGGAAAAGTACTAGGATCCTCGTTAAGAGGGATTCCTTGGTTGGTAAATTCTGGAACATTTGCCATTATATTCAACTTTAGTGAATTTTATTAACAATTTAAAACTAAAATTAACAATTAACAATTCACAATTTACACCTAACAATTAAAATTCACAATTCACACCTATGGTCTCTAAAAGTAAAAACAAACAAATTAACATGCGCTATCAAATCTAGGAGTCAAACCACACACAAACA